>JABEVS010000386.1:0-58122 GCA_018290735.1 Coelastrella sp. MACC-549
ACAACAAGTGTGACAACGACTCTTCTTCAGTCGAACATGCTGGACAAAGTAAATGACCACGGTCAACACCACGTTGCCCAACATCTATGTCATCTCCGTCAACATTTCTCCTGAACCTAGCAGTTCTGCATTTGACTGGCAGACATGACAAACGAACCCTCATAAACAACTCAACACCATATGTAGGCAACATCATTTGCAGATATGGCATAGGCGACTTTAATGACAAAGTATTAACAAGAGTAGGGCATACCCAATCTACATATCTTTTCAAGGTGACCATCTCAAGTGTGGACTTTAATGTGAGATCATCCTGCCACACAGACTTTACACAGGACTTGATAACAGATTTGCATTTACTGTATTCAGAGATTGCAGCATAATTCCTATTAGCGCCATACTTAATTAGCAAAGCACCAACATATTTGTGCCAAGGTAACACCACAACCCTGCCATTTTTCCTCCAAGATGCATCAAATGCTTTCTTAGGCAACCTGCAATCCGGCATCATCCGCAACTTGGCATAGAACATTAGCAAACGTTCATGCAACCATTTATGCATAGGCATCAAACCCCACTCAGCAAGTAGAGCTTTGTTGCACGGATTGTCCTTTAGAATATGCATGCATGTCTTCAATATGTCAGACTGCATGCTGTCCAACTTGCTCTGTTGCTGACACGTTGGTATCCAGACTTCTGAACCATACTCAATCATTGGACGCACACATGTTACAACACAATACGCTTCACTTCAACTGTAATGTGCCTACTTTTCCAAATAGGCATGTAACGATTCTTAGTATTCTGAACCTTCTTCACAATATGATCAAAATGTACATCCCAAGCCAATGTATTCTGAAACCACAACCCTAGGTAGCAATATCTAGCGGCAACAGTTACAGGAACAGTTACAGGCACTCCATTCCAAACAATGCCACTTTCTGACAGTCTGCTAGCTCCTCTGGCTGCCACATGCATGACAGCAGATTTCATGCTATTGAGCTTGAAGCGCCACTTCTTGCTGTACGCATACACGGTGTCAGCAACTGCCCTCACCTCCTCCAGTGAATCACACACAACTACAAGATCGTCAGCTTGCATGGCTGGTGCCACATCTGATACTGCATCTGTGCTACGGTCCACAAGCTGCACACAAGGATGCTTTGCACAGATCAGATAGTGAACACACACATAACCCATGACACCACACAATGCTGCTGTACCTGACACCCAACATGAAGCATGACGCAATTAACAGCAACCATGGTACTGTCCAGGGTTTGCTGTTGATCATACTTGCAGGGCAGAAACCAGTCAACTATCATTGCCCCAGCACCTAACGCACCGGGGGAAGGTTACTAGTACCTCTAATATACCTCAAAGCCAAACCATGACTCACTTTGGGTACCCCTACAGGCAGCCAGTTGTGGACTCATTTGCTGGTGTAGCATTTAACTAATATTTAGCCACACAATTTTTGCATGTCGCACCAGGGCAACAGCAGCATCATATAGCAGTTGTTAGGGGTTTTCAGACAGATAGACAATACAATAAATGAACTCACTTGAGCTTGATTGAGCGCTCCCAGTCACCAGCTCCAGCAACTGTAAAAGAAATTGAGCCATGCAGCAAGTTGTGGTGTCACACCTCGGAGGTGTGTGCCTGGTTCCTGGCACCCACCGTGGGTTGGCAAGCTTGCCAACTTCTTAAGAAGTGCAGTGGATAATTTTCTTTGGAATCTCTAGCTCATGCAAGAATTGAAAAGCTCCAGTGAAAACTGGTTACACCTCAGGCATGTCAGGCTTTACTTGTCATCTACAAGGCTTAGCATCTGCCTTGCAACACAGCATCAACCGCTGGTGCACTGCCAGTGACATCTTCGTGAGCAGCTGAGGCCCTGAGCTTGGTGTGCTGTATCATTGGCAATGTAACTATGTGTGCATAGCGGAGCGTGAAATGCAATGCTCACGTGCTGGATCTCTTTGATATTGTTTCCGAGTCAGTACAGTACAGTTCACAGCCTGTACAGTTCACATCATGGCAATGGTTGTCAGGGCTTCAGGTGCTGCAACGCGCTTCACGGTATGATGGCTTGTGGGTTGGCAGCATACTTATCAGTGCTAAGGTTAGCACGGTTTTCAGAGTTCAGGCGACATCTGCAGATGGTTGCAGCGCGGACAGTGGTCTGGATGGCTGTTGAAACATGCCGACAGCTTTTATCCACCATCAATGATGTACCATCCATATTCGACCTTTCCAGCCCAAAAGCAGCTGCGACAGCGATATACTGCTCATGGCACCAATTATTGAAACCTGGCACGTTTCATATACAAGCTTGCAGCACTGCAATATGACATCAAAAACGTACCACCTATATATGAGCTGATTCATGAATGTCGGGAAGTATATCTGAGTCGTTCTTCACGGCACCTTTCAGTGAGCCCGCCGCTGATTGTGGTCATCGTTTGTGCGGTTGCGTCCGTGCTGTTGGTGGGTGAGGATAAGTCGCACTCATGGATCGCTGCTCCTCTCAGGTTCACGTAGCTCTGTGGTGGTGACCCTAGAATATTGATGAGTGCGCAGTCCTGATGTTGCAGAAGCAGCGCTAGTGTAACGCTGCTGTTAAGGGGATTCTTACGACATAAGTATTGTGCGGGCACACATCCGATGCGCGCTGTACTACTGGTGCTGGCGTTGCTGGCCAGCAGCTGCGTTGAGATGGCAATAGGTGCCGCGGATTCTGCATCATCATGCTATCTTTTACCAGCTCACAAAAATTCTACTAAGAGCATGTTCTGCAGCAAGTTACCTGAGAGGCTTCAGACCCTACAGCTTCGTCCACCAAGTGTTTCTTACTGCCACCAACTGTGCTGCAGGAGCTGCTTCTTACAGGTATGACAACACTTCTGCTGCTTTTTGTGTATACAGCACAAGGCCTGAATATTGACAGTGACAACCTGGGGGCATCCAGCCGAATGCAGAATCAAGCAAAGTCTTGGGCACAAGCTGTAGAGAAGGCGAAAGTACTGTTGGACAGCTGGTCTAAGGAAAGGGCCAAAAGTAGACCATGCACTGGTTCAACACCATCTGCAAATCTGTGTGGTGCACAGTCCATAGCAGACGCAGATGACGCAACACTTGCAGTAGCGTCTTCCCCTTTGGTCTATGACACACGCAACAAGTCTATGACTGGTGGTGTTTACATTGCACCTAGTCCCCAAGATCAAGGGGATTGTAATGCTTGCGTGGCATATGCTGCGGCTGCTGCAGCTCAATCAGCAGCTGCAGCATCAAATCAGCAAAGCACTACCTTGGTGCCGTTCCCAAGCCCTTTTGAACTGTTTTTCTGCAATCAGCAAGCTGCCTGCAATAACGACTGTTCAACTGGTTGGAATTTGAAAGAGGCAGCAACGGCGTTGGTGAACAGCAAGCAGTGGGCTGCTCGTGGACTCTCCGCTGATGTATGCATGCCAATGAACACATTGAAAAATGGCATGTCATGTGACGGTGAGTGGTGTTAAAAGCATGAGATACTTACAGTCAATTAATCACATGCTTGTTGATTCAATGCTTCAAATTGCAAACCTCATTGGTTCTAGACACGACATGCTTGTCTTGTGTGACAAAGGCTACTCATTTCAGTGCTCCTGATGCACAGTCTCGCACGGTAAGCTTTGATTCAAATTGGGTTTGCCCAAGCTTGCTGCACTCAAGTGCGCTGTAGCTTCTTTAAGCAACATTGATCCTTTCCCTCACAAGTCTTTCTACCAACCGTTTGCCTCCATTATGCTGTGTAGTTAAGCCAATCTATATGTGTGGGTGCCTTGGCACTCATACAATCAAGTGCATCGCATGCTTAAGGTTTGATTTTGCTGGATTTTCCCCACCATCACTTGCACTGAATTATAAGGACCTCCCTCATCACTGATGACTCATGGTACCTGCCTCAAAACTGTTAATTACTGTAGACCAATGCAAAGAAGTGCAATGGTGTGCGTACAAGCTTCCATCTGGAAACTTTTCCTACACCAATGTGAAACCGCTCGTTGATATTTGGGAGGTGAGAACAACAGTGGATTTGTGCAGTGGTCAATCTATCAACTGTATCATGTTCATGTTTCGTTGGTCTCATATCATTTGAATAACCACCATCATATGCAAAATAAGCCTTTCTCGCTACATATCCATATGTTTGCTCTTCATGATGACATGTTCTACTTTCTCAACTGTCAGGTGTAGTTGGATTTGTTATCTGCTGACTATACTTTAGTACTGGGAGCAGTATTCATGTCCAGTATCTATGTTTTCCAAGTGTTGACTAGGTTGTATGCTATATTGTGATCATCCCCTTACTTGCAGATCCAACGGCACATACGTCTGTATGGCGCGGCAGTCATCACAAGGATGACTTTGCCTGCAGACTTTCAAAAGTGGTTCAATGCTTCCCCTGCCCGGAGACAAGCTGTATACGACAACCCCAACGCAACTTCCGAACTCAGCCAATCTGGTAGCGCCACTAACCATGCTGTAGTGCTTGCTGGATACAACAATGTTGAGCAGTATTGGATCATCTGGAGTTCATGGGGCGCACAATGGGCAGATGGCGGCTTTGGCAGGGTGCGCACACTCACATCCAGAGCGTGCACTTGTTGCAGTGTAGAGTCTCAAGGATCTGCACAAGGAACTTGGAAGTTGCTCATCGCTAGCGATCAGCACTGATATGTCATGCAGTAGGCACCTGCTACTGCATAGCATCACATGCAAAGGAGAACTACATGGGCCGGCAGGGGCTGACTTGTGAGTGCTACTTTTATGTCGCTGTCGCATGTCAAGTGACTGATTGGGTTGTCTTTTCATATTGCAGGTCAGGTACAACCAAACGGGCCTAGCTGACCCACGTTACACAATAGGTATCATGTTTCAGCCTGCTCAGCCCGTTGAACCTGCAGCCCGTCTGCAACTGAGGCCATATGCAAGTCAGGGCAAGGATTGCTTCTTGTACAAGGTGATACAATGGCCACTGTGGTTCTGAGGCTGCAGCACATCACAATCACTGGTTGCTAGGCTTACTGACCAATGGCTTGGGGGAGTAAACTTGATGATGACACTCATACTGGTAGATACATGTAATCATGAAGCCAAGGGCGTCAACATCTATTCTCACGCTTGCAGTCAAACAGTCATTGCAAGGAGCAGCCTGGCTTAGGTCCTTGGGAGATTTCGCATGGCAGCAACTTTACATGCACGTTCCATTGTGCCTGTAGGTACAACCCAGTGACTACCTGTCTGCTGTTGCAAAGAAACTGGAGGTGGATGTGCAAACACTCCTTCGTCAGAATATGGGTCGTGTAGATACGCCAAGCGGTTGGTTGCCAGTAGGGCAAGAGCTGCTTGTCTGTGACCCAGGCCTGGGTGAGTCTTGGCGTTAAGGCAGACTGCCCTTAAGCTTGGTTGTACGTACGGTGGTGGATATCGTTTGCTCTGAAACTGGTTCAAGCACTCGGCACTGCATGTTGGCAAGCAGCGTGCATAGTAGAATCAGCAGGTTGTACTCTCAGTGTTATTCCAACATTGTTATGGCTTGATCATGTGAAGTCAAATAAACTCAAGATGGTCGCACAAGTGAAAAGCTTATCTAACGCTCAAGGCTTGTCATAGTCGCTGTTCAACAGCCTGTCCAAAACACCTTGCACATCTGATGTATTATGTCGGCTGTAACTGTGCATGAAGCTATCAGTTGCCACTGGATTATGGTAATGTTGCAAATAGCCTGACTTGTCAAGTGACAGTACAGGTTGTGATTGATACCATGTCTGTAGAACGACCTTGTCAAGCTACATGTTTGATGTTCACGTAGTATGTGATTACAAAACCAGCCCATCTTGCACTAGCCAACCTTGATTCCTGCTGTTGCTGTAGGGATTAGTATGACACAGGGCAAGCCTACACTCTCTGATGGAGCTGGATTGGCCAGCAGTGACAATGCAGTACTGGCCACAGGCAGTGCCCATCAACCCCTGGACTGTGGTGGAACCCGTCTGCCATTTGATGACGTGTCTTGCTTAAGCTTTGGGCGTCATCCCAAGGCACATGGTTGCCCCACTTACTATGGAAGAGTTTCCAATGCTGTACGCGCCTGGAAAGTCAGTTATCAGTTGAAGTCCGTGTCAGCTTGCAAAAATCAGCAAGGATCAAGTGACCCAGGGCTGTGCACAGCATTTACTAAACTGAGTCTGACAAATGACTCCAAGGTATTTGAATTATTGTGTATCTTTATATGCATCCGCATAGTACATGTCTCTGTGAATCATCAAAGCGCCTACAAGATAGGAGGTGTGCCATACTATGCACGGTACATACCTTGTTGATTCCCAAATAAGAAATTGAAGGTCATTGAGGGCTAGGTGCTGTTGCGCATGCCCCAAGGTCACTTGACACGCACCCTGCCTGCGGCTTGCTCAGCAGTCACGAATGCTTTGCAAGGTGGTGGTGCAAACAGTCCTTTGCAACAAACTTCTTGGGACTGAGCTATGATAGCTTCAAGACGGCACTGCACTGTAGTAAAGTGTATGGTGGCCTAGCTGACAACCTTCGTGCTGTTTGCAGGCCTTGTGTTTGCAAGCCCCGTTGTTGGTGGCTACCTCCCCTCAAGCATTTGATGCTCGCAGTCCATCCGATATGGGTGGTTTTTCAGCAGTAGGCCCTGTCAAGGATCAAGGAGAAGGCAATACATGCGCCAGGTCAGATTTGACGGCTGGCAAATCCCAGTTTTGGTTTGGCGAACCTCGGCATCCTGAGATATTGCTATGTTAGTACAACAGCCAACATGCCCCGCCTTCTTGCTCAGTAGTGTGTTGTCTGTCTTTTTGCACCACACACACTGTGCTATGCTGCTTGTAGTTTTGCCGTCCTTGCCGCTGCTCAATCAGCTATGGCGTGTGCGTTGAAGCATGATGCCACTAGCAATCTGAGCGAACAGGACTTCTTTTGGTGCAAGTCAGTGCAACATGGGGAGGATCGAACATGCAACAGCAGATTATACTGGGAGAAAGAGATAATTGTGAGCACCAGATGGCTGTTGTTGCCACTCAACATATGTATCTGTTGATTAGCATCACGCCTTGCTGCTTCTTACTGGCCAGGGTAGTGCAGTGTTTTACTCAGAATCTGACTGATCACTCGTAGACTTTCAATTTTTCTGTGCATAAAGAGCGTTGTTCAACAGTATAGCACAAACCATAAACTTGTCCAGATTGTGTCGCGACATATTATCTGGTCTAGACCTTCCTGGTTTGCCATCAAAATGCCATCAGAACTTCATGTATGTTATCCGATTTGTTTCGTCTTTGCAGGCATTGGTGGACCTGGTAGACAAGGGCAACTTACCAGTAACAGAAACCTGCCTGCCATACAACCCGGCCCAAACAAGTTGCAACTACAACTGCAATACAACAGACCCAGACCTCAAAAGGGGACATTTTGAGTATGTTAATCTGGGTGCAAACTTTTGGCAGGTCCAAGACCATATTCGAAAGTGGGGCTCTGTGATAACAGGACTGGATGTGTACGAGGATTTCACAGCCTTCTTTGCTCACAATCCAGGTGGCATATATCCAGGACCAGGTGAGTGCTTGCTTATTCAAAAATAACCATGCACTAGATAAGAGCAGTACTGTGGCTTCATGCTCTTGTCCGTTGTCATTTGAAGCTTTTATAATCAGCGACATGTAATAGCAAGCAACAACCTCTTTGTGCATGATCTGGCTTGCATGCAGCACACAGTGTTGTTTTTTGTTTTATGTATTGCCGCATGTATGACTTTGTCAACATCACATGTGCTGTAGGCAACCATGCCAAGCTTGAAACAAGCACGGCCATACTACTTGTGGGGTATAACATGCAAAGTCAGCCTCCGTACTGGATTGCCAAGAATAGCTGGGGCACAGATTTTGCTACTGGAGGCTTTTTCAATGTAAGCTTGGTGCAACATGATTACTTACAAAGCAGCTATCGCATCATCAGTTGGGTGATTACAATTGCACAGATGTGATGAAACCCATTGCCACAATTGTATTGCTCTTTGACATTGTTGGACAGATGTTGGGAACTCCATGGATGTCGCAATTGCACCCCCCCAGTGGGGTGCAGTCAGTGTCTCTGTGTGTGCATGCGGGTGGTTGCATGTTTCTCTGTTGTTCACCTAGGCAGGGAGTGTCAGCTTCTATATCAGGAACTGTGCTCAGGATACACATTGGTTGAAGCAAGCGAGGCTGTATGTTGAAAACATCAGGTAGAGCAACATACAGCTGAGTGAATGATTAAATGAAAGATCTACGCTTGGTGTCTTTAATCAGACACTCGCGTATGTTGAGGGAGGGTGGCATGTGTGGTGATGGCGGTGCCATCGGCTCCACAGCCGAGTGATACACGATATGACCAATGTATCTTTGCCCGGCCATAGTTGTGGAATCTAATCTCAAATCATGTGTTATTGCAAGAGTTGTCAGCTGATCAATGTTTTGCTGGCCATCATGTTGCTCTGCAGATCTCTATGGAAGGGGCTGGAGGCCGCCCACAACTACAACTAGGCACCTTTGGTTTGAAGTTTATACTGCACAACCCTCCCCCTCTGCCTTACAATAAGCTGTCAAAATCCACAAGCAAGCCGGGATGCTACAACTACCGTGCACAGCCCTCAGACTACATATCCAAGGTCGCGTATATCTTTGGGTTGCCAGTACAGCAGGTTCTACTTGACAACAAACACGTTGTTCCGCAGCCAGATATGTACCTCGGAGGCATCACTCTTGTCCTCTGCGGGATCAGTGGAGTGCCTTGAGGTGCCGCTGCACCACGAGCAGCGCCGGCGCCGCCTGCTGCATCAGCACTCAACATGCCGTTAAGAGGGAACACTAGCAGCATAAGGCCGAAGAGTAGAGTACAAAAGCTGCACTAATATGGCAAGCTTAATTCCTGGCAGAGGTCAGAGATACTGGACCTCTTGATTCACCATTGGCACCTGCAACGGCAATATCAAGTGCGGTGATTGTATAGAGACTCCTACAAGTGAAATTTAGATTAATGACAAGGTGATGATGGGGCAGGTCATGGTGGAGGGCACAATTGTGTTGAATGATCTATGTATGTACAAGTTGGTCCGGCCTGCTCTAGTACAGTAGTGTAATGAATTGAATGAGGAGCTGATTGCAAGGGGTGACCAACTGCTGACTAGAAGACTCCTGGTTGCTTGAAGCTGCACAACAAAAGTGCATGCAGTAGTGAGATTTCACCACCAGACAACGACAGCCCTGAAGACAGTGTGCTGATGGGTTCTGCTAATCTGATCGAGTTGGCAATGAATTGTCAGGTGTGACTCCCACAATATTCTGTGCATACATGTTTAGGTATCCCACCAGTAGCTCTGCACTGCTGGCCAAGCAAAAGTTGACTCTTCTGTGGATGACATGATGCATCGGCTCCCTATGTCCCAAACCATCATCATAATGGACATCTTGCATGTTTTGCATCATTTTTCTGAGCTTGAGATTGAGTCGGATGATACTCAGCAGGTTGAACCTGCAGACATTCTGCTGAATTTGATCTGGTCTGTGTTTTTCTGTGTGCCCCCATGAGCCATTAGCTGGCTCCTTACAGGTGGAAACCCTTGGAGTAACTAGAGTAATGATCATGTGTTGGGACTCCAAAATCAAGATATGAGAAGCTGCTGGCTGCTGCATTCATCTGGATGCATGGATCCATGCATGTTGTACCCTTGATGATAGGTGGCATTCACAGGTGGTGCATCAGGTTTCTGTGACGAAGGGCCTGCGGATAAAGTGAATTATTGGTTGTCTAGGCAGACCTGTCTGTTGGCTTTCTGATTGATAGCCGGAGATGATCACCAATTCTTGATTTAGAGGATATCCGGGCTTATTTGTTTGTCCAGGAAGGAAGGAAGGAGGTTACCCTGTTTAATCTACAGTTCCATCCACCATGGCTGCTTACAACTGCTGTGTACAGCTAGCTGCATTACAATAGTTATTGTGCATAGTATGCAGACGCTTGAGATGGTAACGACAAGCAGTAATGGTGATAGTAGCTGTAGCTGCAGCTGTTGTAGTGCATGCACATCATGCCGTTGGAAGGTCCAGAGTAGTCCTTCATCACTGTAGTTATTCTCACCAATTGGTGCCATTGCAATCAGGTGTGCTTGCTTTGCTGTGATCGTTTCCACAGCGCATGTGCATGATATGACCTTATAATGAAGTTCAACAACAACAATAAGAAAGCCTCTAATCTCAGAATAATTAGAAGTAAGCATATGTATGGCCGGTGGCCCACCTCCGAGGTGCTCATGATGAGGAGCAGTGCCCGCCGGGCAGTTGGTGGCCAACTTGCAAGTTGGTATGGCATCTGGCTGGCAGCTTGCACATACTTTGCACATCCAGATAATTCCAGTGCTGACGTGTGCAGATCTGATGGCAACTGTCGGTGCCCCGCTATAGCTAGTACCTACCGTGCTCAAGATGATCAGGAGTGTACGACTGCCATGGCCACCACGGCCGCTATTTCAACCCTAGCGCTGCGCAGCGCATGCACTGTGACAGTGTGAACGAGGTAGAGCCACTGGCTATGGCATATGGCATGCATGCTACAGTGTTTGCCATAGCATTACCGAAAGTGACTTGCTGCATGGCTCAATTTCTGTTACAGCACTGGTGTGTGGCGCTGCCACATTGGCAACAGGTGCCAGCCCGTGCTGCAGCACTTGGACGACAGCCCCAAGCTAGCAGCGCTGCAATCCACACTTTAGCGATGATCGCTGCTGCAATACTTTATTATGGTTGTGGCATCATATGATGCATTGGTGGTGCTGGTGGTCACCACCAATGGCATTGTATAGCAGGACACTCAGGCAAGTAGCATAGAGACCAGTTCTATTTGTGGCCCACATACAATTTGCACCTGTCACAGTGCTACTGTTTGTACATTCTAAGGCTCATGACAGTGTCTGCTACGTCTGGATCCAGGTGATAAACCCCAACTGACTTGAGCAAGTCTGCTGCGTTTGGAGCCCGCCTGCTGGCTGACACGGCCTGCCAGTCAAAAACAGCAGCAAAAGAAAGCAGCATCCAGTGCCAACTTTGAGGTGCTTACTGAAATCGGTACGTTTTGATAGAAGAGATCAAAGACACAATGTACAGTATCCTGCAAGTGGCAAGAAGTATCCTGCAACTGTTCAGTTGTGCCATCACCTAGCTGCTGTAATACACCACCATGGTTAGCAGACACACAGAAGACACAACAAAATGCAAGACACCATGCTTGCTGCTGCACTGACGGCAAGCACTCATACAGGACTAAGATACCTGATTACCAGTGACGAGCTCCAGCTGTAACCCACCTGCTTGACAAAGTCTGCTTGCTCCTGCTGCAGGTTCAGCAGCTTCAAAGCGTCATTGAGCTCCCTAAAGTGTGCTGCTGGTCTGGCTGTGTACTGCCTGAAGACGCCTTGCAGTGCATTCACATCGACTGCAAGCTGCAGGGCGCCAGCGTCACTGAAGATAGCCTCACAAGCAACACTGTTGAACAGCTCCCTGCAGAAGTAACATCATGAAAATCATCACTTGCCCTGTTGTCAAAAGCTGTCATGAAAGTTTGAACACAAATCCAAGAGCCATTTGGCCGGAGCCCCTCTGCTGGTTCCCAGCTGATCAAAACACGCATACAGATTTCATTGGTCACAGTAACTCCAAATATGGCACTTCAAGTGTCCAACGTTAACAACAGGTGGCATGCCATCATGTTGGTAGATGAACAAGCGGGCAAGTGATGGGAGCATCTGAGCACGTAAGCATGTACACAATAGGCAGCTATAGTACACACGCTCTTGTCCAAGAGTAACCCCCCAGCGTCGAGACATGCTTGTGTACCAGCGGATGCCAGAGAAAAGCAGACCCCTGTCCCACAACTACAACTGACTTGCCGGCTTGATGAAGGAAAGTCTACCCCACAAAAAGTCACAGAGACAAAGAATACCCCAAACCATAGAGCCATCCCTCAGCTACAGATGCTCACCTATTTATGGCTGCTGCTGCTGCTCCCCATGCCTGCCTAAAGCAGTCCTTATCCAGGTGTTTACTCAGTTCGTGCAGCAATCCTGACAGCCAAGCCAGTGCTTCTTGCAGGTCACCAGACACAATGCCGCTGGAATACAGGGACCCATCTGCTGCCATGGCGGGCAGGGAGTCGCTGCTGGTTTTGAACAGTGCTCCATGAGAGACATAGCCTGAACAAAGCAGCAGAACATGTGCAGAACATGGAATGGTGTAACAGACATGTAACAGACATGTTTGTGTTGACTCAACATTCACTTCAATCACTACCTCACACTAACTGTTAGAACAAGACGTGCATGCATGACCAGCTGCAGCGGATACCTGCGGGACAAGCAGCACACTCAGACAGATAAGCCCTTACCGCTGGCAGATTTCATGAATCCCATTGCTGCTGCTTTGCCCAGCTTGAACACCCACTCCCGCCTGCAGCTGTTAAAGTCTGATATAGGCTTCACTAGCACACGCAGCTTGGCAGCTGCTGCTTGCGCTAGTTGCTCAGCCTCCTGCTGCTGCCACTGCTGCTGATCAACACCGCCTTGTGCATTGCCGTCCACTGTGCTGCTGTCACCACTGCCATGCTGCTGCTGCTGGTGCTGCTGCTGCTGCTCTTGCTGAGATGAGGTGTGGGTGCCGTTTGGCAATGCATGTTGCTGCTGCTGTTGATGTGGGTTGGCATCCTGTTGTTGCTGCTGCTGCTGCTGCTGCTGTTGTTGCTGTTGGCTTTCAAGCAGCCGTGTGACCATGACTTGAGCATCATCATGCAGAATCTGCAGCTGCTGCTCCACAAAGTGACAGAAGCATATGCAAATGCATACCTGCAGCAGCAGCGGCAGCAGTGATCCTCAATCGAAGTCATATTCCATCCACAAATGGAAGCCTCAGCACAACATATCCTGTTCCTGTAAGTCCATTTGCGCCCCTTTCAGCTCTGGACATGTCGTCAAGTCAGTATGCCAACCTCACAACATGCAATTCCCTGTAGGATCCGACTGTGTTACATACCAAACAGACAGGTACTTTTTAAACATACATCTTGTAAATCCTTCTACATGATTCAGCACCCATGCTGCAGTAAGTGGGATATTATAGCTATCCCCTAAGCCATACTTACCCTGGGTAGCCAGCTGTAGCTTGTGATCTCTCTGAACACATCAGCCTGCTGCAGCATGCGTAGGATTCGTCCGTGTGCCTGATCCAACACCACACCCACAGCTCCGGCCAGGTACCTCTCCTGAGCTTCTGGTTGAGGAATGTAGCGCATTCGCTGCAGCAGGCTCTCAACAAGTGCAACCACCTGCACAGGAGTTGAGTGGTGTGTTCACAGAACCTTGATGAGCAAGATAAAGGCATGCATGCCAGGATGACAACTGGTGAAGAATGCACGACAAGTCCAAGGCATGAAAGGACCCGCATAAGATTGTGGGAATGCGCACACTATGATTGAAGAGTGCCGACGTTTTTGTTGGAAGTATCCACATGTAACATTGCTCGTTGAAATAATAACATATCATAAACAGAAGGTGGCTGATAATAGCAGCAGCTTGATCACGCTCTGATCACAAGGGTGAGCAGAACACAATCAAGGTGCCACTCCCTGTCATCAACAAACCTCTTGAGAGCTATTAAGCAGTATAAACTGCGGGATAGACTGCTCAATGGACGCTGTTAAGGCAACAAAATCCATACAGCTACAGGTACCTTGGCAGTAAGCATTAAAAAAAGAAGAGGAGAAGAAGTCTAGAAAACAGTGCTGCAGTTTACCTCTTCTGCTGCTCTGGGAGGCCACAAGTCAACCTGCCATGCTGGCTTGCCCTCCTCCACAAACGACTGCTGCCCCAGCTTCCACCCTTCTCCTTCTTCACTATACAGCACTGACTCCACCTGGGCAGCAGCAGCTGCTGACTCAGCCTCAAGCCAGGCGTCCTACACCAGGGACAGCACACAAATACCTAAACTCAGCATGCATGCATGACATCAGGACCAGCAAGAAGGCAAAGTTCAATCATTCAGGGCCAAATGACATGCTGCCTCTGTTGAAAGCTGGTAGATTATTTAGACACTGATGTGGATGGTGGTAAACCAGCCGAGCAAGCAGAGAGCTATGGCCATGCCAGTGTTCCTTGCCTGCTTTGCACAACAAGCAAACGCTGAGAACCAGTCGCTTGACAACAATTACTACAGGATTCTATGATAATATTGATGGTTCTATGGCATTACTCATGCATTCTATGGTATCTATGATCCAACTTCAGCCTCAGCATGCTTGCAAGCAATTAACTCACCATCCAAGCAGGATATCCAAGGAGGACCAATCCTCCCCCAGAGGAAAATCAATGAAGTAAACTAGCTCCATGTTATTTGACAAACCATCAACTGATGTACAGCCTCAGCATGCTTGCAAGCGGTTGACTCACCATCCAAGCAGGATCCTCCCCAAGCACACTGAGTGTACTGCCTCTCAGCAGCAGTACTGGCAGCTCACTGGGGTCACCCACATCCCAGTAGCAGCCCAGCAGACCTGAGCGCCCCAGGCTGCCCTCGAAACTGATCAGGGCATCGATCCACGCAAGCCATATGTTACGGCTGCCTGCTGCTGCGATCTGTAAGAAGAAGACCAAAGAAAGATTTAGATTGTCAGCTGACAGAGTAAGTTGGATAAGCAAGATATCTGCAGAGTGGAGGTATCTACAGATGGGAGAAGGGAGATGCACTGATGTGACATGTGCTGTCATGACTTGCTGAGCATGGCAGACAGCACAGCCGCCGGCACTGTTCCATCTCAAGAGAAAAGTGCACTAGGCCTTCATTGCTGCCAGGCATATAGTAATAAAGGCCTAGTGAACTTTTCCCATGAGATGGAACAGTGCGGGTGGCAGTGCTGTCTGCCAAGCCATGCTGAGCATGGCATGCAATAAAGAGGGCCTAGTGCACATTTCGCATCATATGGAATAGTGCTGAAAACATGACTAGTACATGTCTTGCGCTTCTGCTGCTGGTTCTTCTTCTGTTAGGCATGAATTTAGACGATATTACGAAAGGCCGGCAAGAATGCCAGTGTGCTTTCACACTCACTGCAGGCAGCTTCTGCTGTCTGAGCATCTGCTTGACAGCATCCCGAAGTGCCCGGGTGAACTCCACACCAATCTGGTAGCTGTGGTGCAGCTCAAGAGCTTGAATCACACCCTGCAGAAAACAATCGACCAGCCGAGTTCAGGTAGTGGCATGCAACAAACAGTAACTAATGCTCAAGGGCTTGAATAACACACGGCAGACAACTTTACTACACCCACTAGCCGATTTCAAGTAGTAGCATACCACAGATAACAAAGGATGCTGGCTTTGTATCTTGAAATCTGCAGTGCCCTGAATCCTGTGTGCCTAACTATAGATACGGAGGCTGCCATCAAATGCGAGATAGATCACAACTTACAATCATTGGCAGCAACAGTTTCCTGGTAAATACACGATATCAATTGCTGCATCTCTGCCACACAGGATCATCAGTTTCATGACACAAAACCAGATGATAAAGCAGCTTAGGGTTGTGAGACCAAGATCATGTCTTCACTCGCCTGCAGGAAGTCAATTCTTTGTAGGTTGTCCAGTGCTATCCTATGTACCGTCCCCAGCAACAGATCGGGAGTGTCCAGAGCACCAGGACTGCCAGGGCTGCTGGGCCCAAATATGCTTGTCAGCTGAGCAGCTAGCGGGGCTGCAAGTTCTTGGGCCATCCACAACACAGGTGCATCACAGATTGCTGAAGGACTGCTCAGGCTGCTGCCGGGCTGCTGACAAGGGGTCCAGACACAAACATACAGGGAGCAGTACAGAGGGGCAATTAGTGGCGGCAATAGGTGCAGCTACCAGAGGCAAAGGGACAGGTTGGCTGCATGGAACTACCAGCGGAACAAGAGACAGTGCAGCAAGGCACACTGGGGGCTAACAAGAGCAGAATGCTGCAAATAAGAGGCCCTACACGATGTAGAAGAATTCTCTGCCTTACAGCATCACATCTGAAAGTAGCATGGCATGTGGCCAGAGACTGAGACGAATGAAGCAGGAAAAGCTCGTCATGAGTAAGCAGACACGGTTATGAACGATAAAAAATACTATCCCATTATTTGACATTAGAATTTCTTTTCCATCTCATCTTGAGAAAGTAAGTTTTGTGAGTTGAGCATGTCCTGTACCTGTATCACTGCTTCAATGGCATCCTTCTGAGTCATCAGCTGCAGGCGCGTCAGTGCCAGCATCAATCGCTGCAAACTGCTGACCAACTGCTCATGTTTGGGACTAAAAATCTGGTTGGGATCTTGAGCATCAGCCCCTGCGCATAGAGAAGCGATGCCAATGCATTGCGCTACTGCAGGATGTAAGTGCGGCACCTGCTGCTGCATGATATTGGTGTGTTAGCTGCTGCCCTTCACTGTTGGATAAGTAGACGCTGATGAATGATTGCTGAGCTGCAGGTTACAGGCATGACAAAGGCATGTGGGGTGCTATGATCAGCCTTGTCAAAAGCCATTTCAGCCAACTGCTCACCATGTTGTTGCGAGGGCACAACAGGCGGGGGCCAGCCGCACTGCTCCAAGCAGGAGTGTATATGTCTCCTCAGAGCATTGTGCAGCAGGTCAGTGGCAGCCTGCAAGCAAGATCAACAAGTGAGTGCACTTAAGTGCACTTACTCTTGCTTTTTTGCTTGTGTATACTTGCTAAGGGCTGGCAAGGTCACCTCAAAGCATGCGGTGCTGCTGCTGGAACGTACTGTTGCACCGGCACATCATACTGAACAGCAGCAGCAACGTGCTGCTAGTGAGATGATTCTGGGCTGTGCAGAAATCTTGCATTGTGGCTGCATGCCTGGGGTCACACACCTGCAGCTGCTGCTTGAGCTGCTGCTCCAAGCCCCGCAGTTGCTGAGGTACGGCATCCTCAGGATAGCTGCTGCTGCTCAAAGCACTGACTTCATTGTGGCAGCTGGCATGGCTGTCAGCTGCCTCAAATGCTAGGCCAACAAGCTGCTCAGATTCCTGCAAGCACAACAGGGCCCCAAGAAACCAATGCCGATCAGACGATTTCGGCTATGACAATTATCAACATCTCTGCCAGTGTGTTCTTCCACCATTGCTGCATTTATAAGAGCATGAAAGTGACTGTGACACTGCCTTAGGCCCACCGCTGCCACCGGTAGCATTGCTGCTGCTCCATCGTCTGTCAAATGTGTCATTACCATCACCTGTAACCCCCAAAGGACGGGTTAAGCTGCTCCTGACATCCTTACCTGATAACTGTACTGAGTGGCTGGTCTGATCTGTCTCTCAAGCTGCTTTACTTGAGCCGCTGCTGCTTGGAGACGTGCCACTGCGGTGCACAACAGAATTATCACACGTAAAATCACCATATTGCAACAGGATGCACGCAGACTGAGCACACTCTGCAGAAATGCCATCAACCCACCGTACTCCCGAGTGCTTGTCAGCAAAGTGAGTGCACGAATCTGCTGTTCGATAGGCAATGATATCGCTGTGGTGGTCTGCCGTTGCCCCTGCACAACAACTGCACATTCAGAACAGCTTCAACTGCCACCAGATGGGCTAAAGCGAGCGCTATCAGTACGCGCCTGTGTGGCGTTTTGAAGTACACTCTGAATTTGGTGCAGAATACTTTGCTGCTCATTCTTATAATAACTTATTTGCTCGGCGAGTTGCCGGGCTTTCTCCGCAGCGTTCATCGTGTCACTTCATAGAGACGGGCTTGATGCTGTGAAGCTACATATGAACTTTGAGCATCTGTCCTTTTTGGCTGAAAGTACAGCAGGGTCCTTCCTGTGCACATTGTTAAGAGGGTACTGGCACGTCAGTTCAAAGGATACAGCCAGAGCCTGATGTAGCATCCTTGGCAGGCATCACGTCGACAATGTCGATCTCTAAATACTTGTCTATTGGCTTAGAGGATGTTGACCGGCGCATCACATAGACATAAAGATGTCAACACCAACTGATAGTTCTGCAACACTGCATGAATCATAGGCCTATAGGGCCGTGAAGGCCAGCAATATGTCGCAGATACTGCTAGTTAAACTTCACGAGTCTTCTTGGAGCTATGCAAAGGCACTAGCACAGTCCAAGCACTGCAGGTAACATCTGATGTCTGACAGCTGCTGCAGACTGCAACTGGACAGGGAGCGACCAGGTCAAGCTATTGTTATTTTGAACTACTGATCAAGACACTGAACGAGTTTACTGATTCGCCACCGCAGGCTGGACCCTGCCAGCTGTCAGCATGCTGCAGTTGCGGATGAGCAGGGCATACTACATTACTTTCACATTGATGTAGCCAGCAAATCAACCAGGGAACTCCTGAGCTTCCAGTTGCAATTCCGTGCGAGCAATGACTCTCCGCTTGAGCCAATCACCAAGCCATGGAAGTTTGAATTCGTACCTGGGCTCCCTGGGGAGCTGATGCTTGTGCAAGCAGGCAGTGCACGGATACTGTATGCCAGCCTCCCTCATCAAGACAGCGAGTCCAGCGACGTGTGTCTGTTTGGTTCACACACAGGTGGGAACAGTAGAGTGTCAACACAGCAGCCGCTTGTAGAGGCCTATCAGTAGTGGCAGCAGGGAGAGGTAACACAGCTTTAGCTGCTGATTTGCGCCATTGGCTTCTTTGACTTGCATGCAACCACATCATTCACACATTGATTATGGTCTGTCCTAAGTACGCCCTGCAGCAGCAAAATGGTCCCTAGCCCCAAATTGAATCCGGCGAGATGCTGTCAAGCCAAAATATGGAAATATCGAGCCGCTGTTGCCCTGCAGCACCCATAAACTGCCTAGTGAACAACGGCAACATCGCCCTCAGCGGGTGCAGTGCTGGAGTGCTGAAGCTGTGGCGGCTGGCTGATGGGAAGCTGGCAGACTCAGTGCCCCTGTATGACAACGCACCTGCAGCTGTGACCGCAGTAGAGCTCATTGGGCCACTGTTGGTGAGATCTTAGTACACATAGCCACATTCCATGCATGATGCCTACCAAGGGACATACAGCTGTGTCTGCAAAAGAACTTTCTTACGCATGAACGTCCTCAGACGTTTACTAGACTGCTGATGTACCATCAGTGGCTATCACACCCTTACTCTGTACCATGAGAATTTGTTGCTGGGCTCACATGTAATAAGCAAAAGCACTGGTCTGAAGCCGTGTAGCAGCACATGGTTGCATAGAAAGAGTCAAGTGCACTTCCTTTCCTGCTGAGCAGCGTGACAGCTCACAACAGGTGTTGCTCCAGTATGCTGAGCCACTGAAGTCCACTCAGCCTTGGAAGCAAAGTGTGAAATGATGAAAGGTGCAGCAGCATCCTTAGCCGAGCTTAAGCGCCTGGAACAGCAGCAACACTGTATGCGAACTTCTCTGACGCATGCAGGTGGCTGCAGGCAACTCGGCAGGTGCAGTGACTCTGTATGACACGGCATCTGGCCGACTGCTGGCTGTGCAGCGGCTAGAAGCAGGCGGCTTAGGGGCTGTCAGCTGCTTGACCAGCTGGTTGGATGCTCAGCTGCTCAGCAGTGCAATGTTGGCCCCTCCTGGCCCGCGAGTTCCTGATGGGGGTGGTGTGCTGCCAGGACCAAACATAGGGATGCGTTCACGGCAGCAGCAGCAGCAGCAGCAGGCGATTGATGGTAAGCTGTAATGTGGTCTTGGGATTAAAAGGATGGAAACAAACACTACATACTGCTGTCATGGGCAGCATTCTCTAGTGAATAAAAAATGGGCAGTTCCTGCTATTGCTGCAGTGTGATTAGACAGGTGTGCCTGCCAATGTTGCGCAGTTGGAGCGGCATTCTCTTAATCATCATCAGCTTCTTCTTTGTTCTTTTGCTTTCCGAACAATTGCACAATTGGGCTTACACAAGCTTTGGCTTGTTATACAGGTGACAGATCAAGGCCCCCTGCGGCCCTGCTAGCCGTCTCCAGCACATCAGGCTGGCTCAGAGTCTATCAGGCCTCACAGCCTGGACCTGACAGCTGGCAGCTACTGCACAGCTCCCATGATGCATTCACATCCCCAATCACGGCCCTTGCATTTACTCCACAAGGAGATACACTAGCAATAGCATCACCAGCTACGCACATCATTGGTACAGATGCTGTAGCAGTCGCAGCAGCTGGAGGCCAGCCTGGTGCTGTTGGCTTGTATAGAGTTAGCAGTGGCTCTGGGCCACAGCAGGAGCTGCAGTTGTGGCAGCAGTGGTGTTTAAGGTCGGTGCCGATTGGATTGGTGGTGTTGCCAAGCAGTCGAGTGGATCTAATGACCGGCAAACAGTTGGGACCTGCACAGGTGCGTGCTTAATAACGGCAACAGGCCAGAGGACGACACTGTCCATAACACTCCAACAACGGGATGGTTACTTGTTGCTGGCTGCAAACAGGCAGGTCCAGTGGCATTTCTGTGATGTATCATTGCATGGTCTGCCCTGTTTTCCCAATCAACATGACGCTGAAAATGGCAGTTGCATCAGGTTGCATAATGGATTGTGCTTCTCCTGTCTGTTGATGCTTCTGCTGGCTACCCTTTGCTGTTTGAACTCGTCTCTGCTACTGCTGGCTGCTTGTTAACCATCTGAAGATGGACGAGTGAGTGCTGTCAGACCCGCCAACAATAACATCAGCAACCAACCTATGTACCGTTGTAAAATTTCAACCAGTTGGTGAGCCAATCCCATGATCATTGGGCTACCTTCCAGCATCTTTGAACTATTTCTGACTGTTTTATGGTGATTGCAGGTACTTCATCTGCTGGTAGCCCCAGAGCTTGGCCCCTGCCTTGTGCTGACAGCAACAAAGCCACTGGACGGCAGCAGAAGTCCTCGGCATCTACAACCAGCAGGAAGTCCACAATATCAGCAGGAGACAAGCTCACCCGCAGGGGACAAGTTGCGTCGACAGCAGCAGCAGCAGCAGCAGCAGGAGCAGGTGGAGGAGGAGGAGGCAGCTTGTGATGCTGTTGGTGGCAACAGCAGGCTAGACATTGCAATGCGTGATTGGACAGCAGTTGTGGATGCCCTGCAAGGGATGAGGCCCTCAGAGGTCAGTAGGCAGAATCCAAAAGAACGAATTATTCGTGCTGTAGCTGCACTAGCACAGCATGACAGGCTGCCTGGTCTGATTGAGGCCAATCCAAGGTTGACTATAGATACAATCAGCCTTGCACACAATAGTTTCATGAACACAATGGCCAGGATGAACCTGAAGCGGCATGCCAGTGTGTGTTGACTCTCTCAAACATCTGTGCCAACCATATGCTATATAATGCTGCTTGTGAGTGTTTACACCATTCACAAGCATACTGCTTGAGTTTGTTGTGCTTCTGTCTCAGGTGCCTGAATCTGAAAATGATCAGCTGGCAATGCTTGAGCAACTCATTGCAGAGACCAGCGAGCTGCTCATCAAGCCAGATACAGACTTTGAGATTGGCCAGGAGCAGCAGCAGCAAGCAGCATTGAGCGCATCGGCAGCTCAGCAGCATGAAGCTGCCCAACGATGCCAGCCAAGGCAGCAGCAGCAGCTGGACAGTACAAAGGCAGCAGGAGCTCGCAAGCAGTTGTTTTCTGGTAGCAGCAGAGCACAGGACCCAGTGCATTCCACCAGCTTGCAAGCTGATAGAATTTTTGACCAAGGTTTGACTGAGGTTGACCAAGATCTTGGTACACTGGAGCAGGGGCAGGTCACATTTGAGTTAGAATCCACTTCAAAGTTGGTTAGTGCTAGTGGAGAGCAGCATGAACCTACAGCAGCAGCAGCAGCAGCAGCAGGTGGTGAAGATGACTTGACTGACAAAACCTTTTCAGCGTCAGCTGGCCTAAGAAACATCCTGGCAGAAGCAGCAGCAGATGAAGCAACTGCAGCTGTTGACTTCGCAGCAGGTCCTGCAGTGCTGGCTCATCGCCATACAGCAGCAGCAGGCAACGCTGAACCTGCAGCAGCGGCAACAGTCGCAAGTGACAGTGGGGCAGCAGCAGCAGCAGCAGCTGCTGTAGGTGGTGATGCACTGTTCCTTAAGCCGAGTACGCTGCCTACTTTGAGAAGCTGGATGGATCGAGCAACTGCTCTAGCTGCAGGGACTGCTGCCGATGGGCCAACAGGCAAGCTGGGATGCTGGGGTGTCCTGTTCATAGACATACAGCAGCAGTCTATGATCACAACGGCCTGGCGTTGTAGCAGACCCTTGTATTTCCCATGAAATATGACACCAGTTGGTTTGAACGTGTATTGGATCTGTGTTCTTTCTCAGATTTCCGCAGCAGCTGTAGGTTTTGATGGACAATGATGTCATGTGTAGGATATATGTTGCAAGATGCAGGCAGTTGTTCGCCTGAAAGTGCATATGTCTGCAGTGGTGGTAGCTGATCTGCCCAGGGTGTCCACTGGAGGTAATTTTGTGTCAAATGACATATGCACACATGCTTTGACTGAAAAAATCTTCCTGATTAAAACTGTTGCTGACATGTCTCCTGCTGTTTGGTGCTGTGGTGCTGCAGCCGCTGTCAGCCTCAAAGCCATTGCTGATGAGATGCGCCAGCACCAAGAGACTGTGCTCCGGCAGCAGCAGCAGCAGCAGGACCAGCAGCAGCAGCAGCACCAAGAACCTGCATCCTTGACAGCAACCTCTCCAGAGCAGCAACAAAAGTCAGAACCTGAAGATGAGCTGCCATGCGAATCTACTTTCCAGCATCTACTGGTTAATGTGGAACAACAACAGCAGCATGATCTTGAGCTGGGCGTGCCACTACCATCATCATCATCAGCAGCAGCAGCAGGAACAGCAGCAGCAGGAACAGCAGCAGCAGGAGCAAAGTTGTCCGGCTCTGAGCTGCAGATGCTGAGGCAGGATCCAGGCATGAGAGGTGACAGCAGCTACTCCCAAGATGTCGGCGCTGCTGATAATGTTACAGCTGCACCAACACCACCACCACCACCACCAGCACCACCAGCACCACCAGCAGCAGCAGAAGAACAAAGAACAGAAGCAGCAAAAGAGCTTCAAGAGCCTGAACCTCAACCTAGAGCCCTGCCTGCAGTTCTACAAATGCAGCGGCTGCAGCCAACAGGCCTCAGACTTCCTGGTGTGCACACTCATGCTGCTGCAACTGTAACTTGGGAGACATCAAAGGAGCAGCTGTCAGGGCCAGTGGCCCGGCCAGCAGCAGCTTCAATACCTGCTGACGTGCATGTCACATCTGTCAGAGATTCAGTCAGGCGACCACCACCAGCAGCTGCTGCTGCAGATATTGGTGACGACCGGCAGCAGAAGCCTGGGCCTGAGCCAGCAAGGCATCAACACCACTTGCAGCAGCAGCAGCAGCAGCAGGGAGAGCAGCAGCAGCCAAAAGCACCAAGACATGTCAGAGATCGTTTAAGCTTGCGGCAGCGGCAGCGGCACAGGCAGGACCTGAGTTTGAGCAGTAGAGGTGCTGCTGCTGCTGCTGCTGCTGCTGCTGTGGCGCTCCCTGTGAATGACCATCCCTTGGCTGCCGCAGTGTCAAACAGCTCACACTTGTTAGCCAAGAAGATTCAGGTGGGTCAGCTGGACAGCACTACCCTGCTGCAAATTGCAATAGCAACTTTGAGGTATACATAGTAATTGGTTGGTAGAAGTGTAGAAGAAATAGAGCCATGCAACAGTAGATGAGATGGCAGATGAACTGACATGTGAGGGGCTAGATGTGTTCAGTACCATAATTTGCGCCGCCATAGCCAACCTCTTGGCATGTGCATACAAAAAGGGATCCGCAGCAGGCGGCATGTCATGCTGTAGGGCACTGCAATCTGGCTGGCCGTGCATGCATGCATTGTGCTTGATGCTGCTGGTGCGGGATTGCATGGGCTGTTAGATGGTTGTCAAACAGCGGCTTTTGTCTGCTGCAGCCGCATGCCTCGTTTCTGGTACACAGAAGACATCCTCAATGCAGACATGTGCTCTTCGAACTGCATTATCATAAGGCATCTGGCCCAAACAGCTGCTGTACTCTGGTCCACTGTGGCACAACAACACCAACAACCTGATGATGTATTGTATGGAACCTGTACAAAGCATGGGCTGTTTGACATTTGCAGGAAGCTGAACAGGCTCCTCAAGTGACAATTGACCCCGCAGATGCTGTGAAGCTTGCAGTACAGCTGGCGGACCTTGATGTTGACTTTGACCAGCAGCAGTACCACAACCTGACAGATTTGAGGGACATAACAACACCAACCAAAGCACAAAGGTAAGGTTTACTTGTTTGTCTTACTCACCCTTGCTCTTACGTAGTATTCCTGGTGTGTGCTCTCTGTTACACGCTGGTGTCAAGGCCTCACAAGACATCTTTGAGCCGAAGTTGATTGAGAGTGTAGACCTGTATAATTGCCTGGCGGTGCGATTACAACCAGATGCTGCTGATGCAATCTGCAATGGCGGTGCAGTTTTTAGGCTGAAATGCAAACAGGTTTGCTGCAACTGCTGCTTGTGGTGTTGCTGCTCACTGCAACTTGTGCATATAGGTTGGTTCCAAAGCAGCTTGATTCCCGATGGGTGGCATCAAGGAACCTCAAACCTCAGATGGATACCTTGTTCAGACCATCAGATTGGCAACAAAGTATTGTACAACCCCAAGTGCTTGTATTGCCACAGTGGCCGACACCACAGCAAGTCGTGCAGAGGCTTCTGTGGCCAAGTGTAGGACAGTCAGGTCATTGCTGATAGCAGGGCCACAATTGCAAATGACATATGCCACATACATGATAACATATGAGGCAGGGCAGCCTATGCAGTTACAGGTATGACTGCTTGCAGCAGGACAGAATACGTGAAGAGGAGAGTATCAGGCAGTGGTTGCATCAGCAGCTGCATATTGCTGTGGAGTGTATGGACTATTTAGCCCACTGCCGGTGCAGCTGCATCGCCGCAGACTGTCTGACAGCACAACATTTGATGTTCGTGGATATCCTTGGCACCAAGGCTGGCCTGGAACTCACACAAAATGTCCTGGGGTGGTCCTGGAATCGGCCTGGGGTAGTGACTGTTTGTGGGGTGCACCTAAATGGTGACTCATTGTGACTGACTGCCAGTGACTGCGGTCTGCGCTACGGTAAGCAGTGCTTCCCTACATGCAGACAGTAAGGCGGACATAGCTATTGTGCTCATTCTGGCCGCCATGATGACAGGATGTTTTCTCCTCAGGACTGCGAGTAGCCTAACAGTAGGCTACCTGAGGATGTTCTTGCTTATTATTATATGTGTGTTGCACAATGCTGCTCATTTGCGTTCATTTTTCCCTCACTGGCTTCTGTATTGTCAGATCAACACCTGACTCATTGAATGCACACAACTTCCCTGGCAGCCAGGGGGTGGTGGCCCCTTCGCAAGATGCCAGTTCATCCATATTCTTGCATGGCCTCAGTCTCTTTTATGGTGAAGAGAGTGAAGAGCTTGCCTACCGTGCTGTAGCAGGCAATGCCATGATGTTGGTGCACGTGCCTGAGGTAGTTGCGTCGTAGTCGACTACTACATGGCAGGGAAGTCGCAGGGCCCGGACTACAGTACTACCCCTACAATGGGTAACCAGGTTGTGGTCTCATGGTCTGATCAACCTATTAGTGGCATATTATTGAGGCATACGTAGCCTGTGCGACACTGTGGCTGTCAGCCTCCAACAACCGGGCTGGTTGTGTGCTGTGAAAGTGGGCAGTCTGAGACTGCTCACCGTACCGTGAGCTCTTGGCCACGCCTTGAAGGCATCTTACAGGAGTATGATTTGCCATCATGGCACTGCCACTGAGTTGCATATAAAAGTTTCATATCGCTTTTCTTTGCAGATTATGATGTGCCAACTCATTGTGCGTCGTTTATGTGGCGAACAAACTGCCTCGGCCAAGTTCAGATGCCACGTACGATTGATTACAAGTCTGTTTTACATACTCTATACTCAACACCAGCATACAGGAAATGTCTTTTGGGTCATCGATAGCTACAGAAGTCTCACTGTGAGGTGGGTGTCTCTGAGAGACATTGTCTCACAATGGGCAACTTTCTACTCTGGCACTGATCTGATCACGAGTCACAAAAAGTTACCTTTGCATTAATTTGCATGCATCTGTGTGCTGATCGGACCTTCCGCCACCACTCGAGGCAAGGTGGGATCTGCCTAGTAGGTGCATGCCTAGTGTGCATGGCATTTCGTCCATTGGCATTCACAAGGCTGATGAAGCAATGAGACCACGATTAGTGCGTATCTTTGATGGGTTTCGTGAGACATCAGGGGCGACCGTGCGAATCCGCCTCAGTTGGCGCAAGCCAACTCATCAAAGCAAGCAGAGTCTGAATTTCAGACCAAACCTGCCTCCAGCAAAACATTCTACTATTATTTGTCAACAACTGAGAGGACACGTGTATAATACATCTGACCCGGGCTATTGACCCACGGGTGCGCAAGTTCACCCATCAACTACTGAGCGCAGAATCATGGACCGCAACTCGGGGTGGGAATTCTCCGATAAAAGGGCAACCAAACACAGGAGGTGAGTAGCAAGGCGATCGGCGAACAGCAAATGCTGGCCATGGCCCAGTTGTGCATCCCGAGGCAAGTGCTGCCCAGGCAGCCGCGAGCATGCAAGTTGCTGCGGGGCTGGTTGGTTTATAGCATGCACAATATATGAGCATTTAGCATGTTGTGGCAGCGCGGGAAGCAGCCGTCTGAGCAGTCCAGCTTCCCTTAGCAGCACTGCGTCAGCTGCTACCATCCCCTGCCCGTCCAGCAGCATCTGCCTGCCTCGTATGTGTGAAGATTGAAGTACAGATTCCGATATAGTCATTGTATGCTGCTATTTACCCAGTATGTGGACCAATGGCACCCTGACGCACATGTGCCTTGTGATGCCTGTGTGTCCAGGTTGTCATGTGGGGGCTGCATGCGGCTGACACCCTGGTCAGCTTTTTTGACATCTGCTCTATTTCTCGGCGGACTCGCCTGCTTTGTAGCCGGAGGCATCAAAGTGTGGGAGTACACCAAGCAGGTAAGTCTCGCAGCAGTCACATCTAGCAGCATCATTGCCCTACCGTGGTGCCAGCAATACTGCTGCCAGCTCAGTGAGCACGCTGCCTCGAGATGTAGCAAGATATTGCTGTTGAATTTGTATTTCCACGTTAAACAGCAATCAAGTACCACCAGTCTCATTAAGCCTGCCTCCTTGCTGATGCTGCTTTGGCAACTGTACCATATCACCATGCATTCTTCACACACGCACAGTTCTGGTTGACTGAAAATTCCACTTGAAGGAGAAGCAAGTTACTCCTAAATGCACTTGATTAGTGCTGGCCAGATCCACTCTGGACAGGCAGCCCAGCACAAATGCTCAAACCAGGGGCAATTCACTGACACAGCATCCCAATCCTTTGCACCGTAGGTTGCCGAAGCTGTCGGAGTTGCTCCTGCTCTGACCAACAGTGTCAGGTCTGGACTCTTGACAGCGGTGCTGGTGGTTGGCATCTGTGGTGTCAGCATCATCTTGCTTGTGTTGCTGCTCGGACTGTGGAGAGTTGCTCAGAAGTCAATGCTGGGAGGCAGCTGCTGCTGTGACTGTGGTGAGCTGCTGGTAACTGACAATGCATTCACACTGCATGCAAGGCAAGTCATACTGTGCTACTAAATTTTACTACAATGTTGTGCATTGAATGCGTTGTCAGTCTAATGGCCGGCAGGTTATCCACCAACTGTGTGCCCTGTGTCACTCTGTGGTGCCACCGGGTGCACTTAAATCATCATAGTATCTTTCCAGTGACCTGTGCGCGTTATACAGCTGCCTGCATAATGTGTTTCTGCTGTGCTGCTGCTGTAGGCAATCCTAGTCCTGGTGCTTTTACAGCCTACCGTGCCTCTGGTGGTCTGCTGAACTTCCTGGTCTGGCTGCTGCTTTTGGCTGTTGTTGCTATGCTGATGCTGATGCTGTTGTGGTTGGGAGGGGCTGTGGCAGTCAGTGCTGCTATCACTAAAGGAAGAAGGTAGGAGGAGTGTCTGGCAATATCAATAGGGATTTACAGGTGTCTTACTGATGTACCCAGTCGATGCTTGTGATGACTCAGTAGACCACACTGACGTTGCTGACATTCTCATCAAGGCACTGATACCAATCATGTTAGGCAAGCTTTTCTGTACGGCAGCACAGCTGTTGTTGTGCTAGACCTCATGTTCAAGTTTTTTGCACTATGTGCATGCAGAATCTTCTCCATGTACTGAATCCTGCTTTCTGGCTGCTGCTTACAGTGCGGCTGATTCTGCTGGAATAAACCTCAACACAGCGTCAGATATCAGCGCAGCTATCCAATCCTTCCTAGGCCCCCTTGCCAGCAACAGTGCTGTACAGCAGCTGCTCACTGGGCAGAGCACAGGCCGATATGCCTTTTCACCCATCTGTCCTCCTTTTTGTTTGAACCTCGGCAGCTTTGCAATCTTCCTGCAAAGCAGCAGCTGCATTTGTGGGTCTGACAGCCTGAATGCGGTAGATACTGCTGCCCACGAAGGCACTCGCGTCGCGATAGTTGGCCTGGTTGGCGCCGGTGCAATGTATATTGCCACCACTGCGCTGCTGATCATCCTCACTGCACACTATGTTGAGGCCAGGTTTGATAGGTCAGCTGCGAAGAAGATCAAGCAGCAAAATGAAGAGGACTATGAGAATGGCTATGCAGCAGACCCCAGGGACTGTGTTGTACCAGAGCATTCAGTCCCAGAACCAGTCAATGTGCTGGCTCCTCCACAGCAGCACACTAGTAGCACAGGAGGTAGCACACTGTTGCCATGGCAAGTGGCCGGAGGACAGCAGCATTACCAGCTGGAACAGAGGTATCAAAGTCACGATCAGCAATCATACCCGGGAATTATGTTATAGACTGTTGTGGTGTCAATGTTGCATTGACTTTGGAGTACTCAACAGCATTCAAGCTGCAGCAGCGATTGAACAGATGCATAAGGCAGCTGCCTGGACTGGGAGCAATGATAGGCAATGACGCCATCAGGCTTATCACATGGCAAGCATGCTGTCCCAGCCGCGCCTCGGCCATGGTTGAGGAACATCGTTACAGTGTCTTTGATTCCTCTAGTGCCAGGCAACAGGTCTAATATCATTTCATTTGTTTCATTATTCGCAGTTTTTGGTCTTGTACAGCATGTACTGCACCAATTGTCTCCTCGCCCCCACACCCTTTGCAGTACAAGCACATGTGTTTGGTACAGATACATGGATTGCTACTATCAAGCAAGTCTGCTGTTGAGCAGTTGCACTGGCAGTGCAGGCTGTATCTGGTGTTTCTACTGTTGTTGATTTACCAGGCAGGCAGGAGTGGCGCTGCAAGCGTATGATCATCAAACAATCACTGCTATCTGTGTGGTAGCTTTGCCCCTGCTATGGGGTCGAGCTAGGATGAGCAATCTTGTGTAGAACTTCAAACAATGCTTTGAACAACATACATCAATACTCAACAATGTCAATGTGCTGCATCAAGCACTGGCATACACTTATCAGGGACAGTCGTGCTGCAGATACAGTACTGTGATACGTTGCGGTGATACACATTGTTCAACAGGCTGTTGTTTTGTACTAGAGCCTTTTGAGGTTAAGTACTAGGCCAGCAGGGCTTTCAAGGGCTTTTTGAAGGGTGGTGAATTTGAGTTGGTATATTTTGTTGCATGAGTGGCAAGGATTGAACATCAACCAGTGCTGTGAAAGAGCCTTAGACAGATTGCATGCAATTATGAATGTCGTCGTACAAGGAGTGTTTGGACACTTCCACTTCACATGATCAGACTGTCCTCTCTCAATGAGTCCTGATGTTGACTCTTGTACTCCTTGAGTGCACCTAATGGCTTGTTTGAGAGTTGAGCGACACGAAAGCTTCATGCTCACAGATTGGCGGCTCTAAGCGGCTTCTGCAGCTACAAGCACTGGTTGTCATGCATATGGACGCACGTGCAAAACGTGGCTGCCGCCACTATCGTTGTGTAGTGCTTGTGGCATTATGCATGACGTGAATTTCATCACGACATCCGGGACAGCACATGCTTGCAACATCGCCAGACTGGTTCCGGGTGGTCATGGGTCCGCATACGTCTTTGGGTGTGTGATCTAATCATAATCTTTCATACAACACGTACACGTGCCATAAAACTACCGTGTAGCCTATGCTGTGCGTACTATGTGTTAAACACACAAACGAGCTGTTCAACAGGGTATCAAGCTGAAGTTCAGGTATAACTCTCTCTGGATCGCACGCGATCTCTCACTCTCAAGCTTTCTCGTTGAACAGCTGATGTAATCATACTCAGCCTGTGCGATTCTACTATAGTCTGAAACTGAGTCTTTATAGGTCCAATGCTGACTTGGAAGCCCTTGCGCCAATTCCACCATAACTCCCGTCAAAAGGCTTTATATAAGCAGTCACGTACAAAACATGGTCTCCGTGTAATTCCCTTGCTCGCTTGGTGGCGGTCCAAGGGGGAATTCAACCCAGATGCCTGAATGGTTGCGAAGTGCTGAACCAGGGCCGGCAGACGACAGTACTTTCGCCTCTCAACTCAGATATACTCCTGTAAGAAGTTTACAGATTACACTGGGGGCCGTGTAAGCTGTGTGTTGTAATGCCATCATGCTTCTTATGTATTATGCAACATGTTTACTGTCACACACATACAGGTGCAGGAGAACACCGTCGTGGTTCCAGCAGGCTACCAGCCTCACAATAATGAGGATGAGGTGTTGACGCAGGATAATCTGGTGCAGTGGCTTGCACAGCTGATAGCTGAAGGCCGGTATGTAGAAGCTGCAACAGCAGTACAGGGTACAAGGCCGCCCTCTGCAACATGGGATGCATGTGAAAGAAAACAGCAGCCTGCGGCATTGCCAGCCTCATCTGTTCATGTGGATGCCTCCGTTAATGACAGTAAGGGTCCTGGAGTGGGCCAAGCAGCAGCAAGCCTTCAGCAAGAGCTATTGGCTTCGCAGTATTTGCAAGGCAGTGCCTGGCAGGTAATGAAAGACGCTTGTCAAGAATGCATGCCTCTTAACACTTGAAAGTAATATATGATAATATATGATAATATTGGGCTCATTGTGGTTATTGCCGCGCATCATGTGCGTGTGTCATTGCAGCAGGTGAGCTAGAGCTCACCTAGCATTATTGGTAGTCTACTCCTGCCTACATGTCCTAGCAGTGGCTGCGTCACTGATGGTGGAGTGTGCTTTTCCTTGCAGGGGTACTGCGCTAAGTTGCAGGTCTGGTCAGCTAAGGCACTGCAGCAGGCATGCCCAGACAGCAGCATGTCAACACTGCAAAGACAGCAGCTGAAACAAGCAGCGGCAAACCATCTGGGGCCACAGACGACAGCTCAGGTCAGCATGCCAATGCCGTTGGTGGTTGATTGAGGTGGCCATGCATGCGGCTTGAAAAGCAGATGCTACAGCATGCATTGTAGCAGCACATGCATAGCACCTGAGGTGTATGTTTCCCTGGTTGTTGAGTGAGTCTTCAGGCTTTTGCCAAGTGCCACAGTGTGTGGGCTACACTGTACGGTATGGTTTGTATTTAATTTGAGCAGCAAACTGAGTCAGCCTTGCTGCTGCTGTTGTATCGCAAGCAACTGTATCACATGCCCAGCTACAGCAAGTCAAAACAGCTAGAGCAGAACATCACAGGTCCAGGAGTGGTTTCAATGTGTTGCACAACCACAGGACAGCCATACTAGCATGTTAATTGAGTCTGCTGCAATCGACATCACAATTCACTAATATACCAACTCTCGCCTGCTTCCTCATGAGTGTCATGCTGTCGGTTGTTTTCCATGTTGACACCTTGACATGCAGCTGCACAGCTGGTGGCGACTGTATCCCTCTGTCAGCAGTACTCAGGGGTGCCAGCTAGCTGCAGCAGTATACCATCTAAGCAACAGCAGGGACCAGGCATGGACCAGCTTGAGCCAGGCCCTGTGGCATGGCTTGGCCGTGGACGTCAGAGCCTGTGAAACACGGTGAGGTGCCATCTATAAAACTCAGGGGTTGCAGATGAGATTCTTGGCACTGTGTCTGTAAAGAAGGACTCGGCAGGCCGCAGGAGTGGGCTGATTTCATTCTCTGAGGGTGTAAGCAGCAGGGCACCAGCCTTCAAGGGCTCATTTGTGTAGCAACCAGCCGCATTTCTGCACCCTACCTGTGTGCTTTGTGCGGTCTGGTACCATGCTGTTGTCAGGTAGACAGCCTCAATACAAGTGTTCATGTAAAGCATGACTTGCACTTACATAGAAGGTATTAGATCAACTGTAGGAGATAAGTCATACCTCACAGACATAGACAGAACTCAGGCAACTTCAGAGATGATTACTGATTAGCAAAGCTGTTGCTTTGCTAGTTAGTAATCATCATTGATAGATACTTGGCTACAGCATGTTGTGACGGGTGCACTGTGTTGGTGCTACAGGGCATTGCGGCGCACAACAACCAACAAAAGTGTTCTCAAGAAGGGCTCAGCAGCAGCAGGACAACAGGGCAACATCAGCATAAACAGCTCCCACAACAGCTTCATCAGCAGCAGCATCCAACAGCAGCATCACTGGTCGCCACATGGAGCTGTGAAGCGGCTTGCTGAGCTGCAGGGCAAGCAGTCAAGCCGAGTCAAAGAAATGCTGGCACAGTTCCCCTGCAGGTTGGTGTGGTAATCCAACAGTAACCTGCAGCATTGCAGACCCCGCTGCACACCAACAGCAATCTGAGAGAGGAATGTTACTTGTGGAATACGTTCACCGACTAAGACGGTACTCTCCACAGCACTACGCAGTGCTGAATGCTTGCTCATGTATGGCAGCACCAGGACGCTCCTGACAGCAAAGGATCCCTACTATCTGCTACTATCTGCTGTTCTTGTACTGCTCATGTGCTGTTCTCAGTGGTACACTGGGCGTTGAGCTGGCTGAGGCTGGTCAGGCCCTGCTGCCAACCACATACCTACAGCTGGTGGGGCAGAAGCTGCTAGGGCAGGCAGCTGCAGCATTTCCGGTGAGCACACTGCAGCAGCTGCTCAGGGACACCAACCATTGGCTTGCAAGCATACTGCTGGAGGTGGGGTGGCACTATCAGTGGATGGCGCTGCCCCCCCATGAGCGACTCGGTTGGCTCCTTCGGGGTGCCCCTCTCAGAGGGCCCGGGGCCAGGTTGTGTAATATAGTGTGGTATGACCATACCGGTATGGTATTGCCGTTGCAGTGGCTGCCGCACAGCTTCAATCGCTGGCTGAATGTCCTTGCTGACCGCACTGAACACTGGGCCTCAGCGTCTTCTATGTGCTCTGTGCGATCTGCTGGTACACTCAGGTCCTGCTTTCACTCCCTGAGACTCCTCCTGCTTGGCTGCTGAGGGGGCTGTTCACTAAGCCATTTGCAGAAGCTTTGAGACTGGTGAGCTGCTGTTTGTACAAGGAAGTATCAGAAAAAATGATATCCAGTAAGGAAGTCTTATGGCAGTGTGAGTGCAGACCGATGTCAGGGTCTCCATAATGGCAGCAGCGTGTGCATACCTGATTCACTTCACATGCATTGAACTCCTTTCAGGGCCAGCAGAGGTGCCCAAAGCTGTGGTGGGTTTTTGGGCAAGGTGCCTGCTGCCAACTTCACGACCTGCCTGACAACCTTGCACACATTTATGAAGCACGTAGCATACCACACCACACCACACCACACCACACCACACCACACCACACCACACCACACCACACCACACCACACCACACCACACCACACCACACCGTACCAACAGGCGCCCCGCAAGAGCCAACAAAGTTGCTCATGGAGACCACAAGCCTTGACTAGAAGTCCCTTCTTGACATCAGCATCCCCTTTTTGGTTCCACAGGCTTTGACCGACATCCTCAGTGTTCCAGATGGTGACTCTTCTCCCTACATTCCACACCTGGAGCACCAGCAGAACAGCAGGGGCTTCCGGAGAATATACCCCTCAGAAGCCAGCGTTACAAAGCCACCATCAGCAGTAGGAGCAGCAGGAGCTGGTGCAGATGATGTGCTGGATGGCGGCGTGATAGGACGCACAGGGAAGAGAGCACTGTTGGGAGTGCTTGCTTGCATTTTTAGAGATGTTCAGGTGACTGAGAACCCCTGCTGTCCAGTTTCTACTCTGCCTTCCTCCAGTGAGCCTCATTAAGTTATAATTATTAAGTATTGAGTTACAAACCTGGGGATTGCTGGGACTTGTGGCATGCAAGACTCTTAGGCATGTGTGCAGTGTGGCCCAGAGTGTGGCGACTGACCAGCAAAATTAAACACGCTGCATGTCAGGACTGGCAGCAAACCAGCTGCATCATTAAACTCAAAAACACATGATCTGGCAGATGACGCAACCTAGAGCCTGGGCCGCACAGTACCCTCAAAGTGGTGCAGGGCGTTATTACTCCCTCGCCTGACCCAGCAGTGCTTGCTGCTTGCACCTGATCAGCGGTGTCTTGCTGCTTTCATCATTCCTGCTACAGGAATTTGAAGCCGGCCTCCTGCTGCTGGTGCCTGACAGTCCTGACAGCAGTGTTGCTCGCAGACACAGCAGCAGCTGCAGCATCAGCAGCTGCTACAAAGGTGTCGCTGCAGCTGAGGCAGGTGGCCTGTGCAGCAGTAGATTGTGCAAGCCAGAACTAGCTCAATTGCTGGCGAGCGATTTGAGGGAGGCTGTCACCGGGTGTAAGAAGCAGCTGGGGGAGTTGATGGCACAGAGTACTATGCAAATGATGCTGGTGAGTTGCCCGTTGCCTGCAGTCAGATTCTTTTGCATGATTGTCTCGTTCGTGCAGGAGTGCTAGTAACCGTGTCAAGGCTTGGTCTCATTGCAAACCTCAATGTGTGCAAACATTGAGGTTTGCAAACATTGAGGTTTGCATCTTACTCTTTCTGCTGTGACAGCTGTTCAAGGTGTATGATGAAGAGTGCAAAGTGCACTAGTATTGGGCCTTCAACAAAAGATAGTTCAAGCCACCTGTGTAGAGTGGTTGATGGAGCACCTCCCTGATCAACGCAATGTAGCAACAGCGCCTCGTAGGACCGTTTTCTCACAGGAAGGAAGGAAGGCAGGAAGGTTACCCTGCCCAACCGCAAGGCCTTTGGGAAAAGTAATCATCTTGTCACAGAGTCTGGTGCTGTTGAGTTTTGCTGTAGATGACCCTTGAGGAAGAATTGCAGCAGCCACTCCATGAACTACTTCTCTCAGCTGCCGCTGTCACGGCTGATATCTGGCCGGTCTTGTTGACAGCAGGACCAGCAGCAGAACAAGCAGCAGCAGCAGGAGAAGGAGGAGGAGGAGGTGGCCGTGCCAGTGATGACAGTGCTAGCACCCTGTTGTCTTCTCTAGGACCAGATGGTGCATCTGCTGCTCAGCAAGCACAGATCAGCATCAACTGCAGCATATTTGGCACTGGGAGCATGTGGCTGGTAAACTCAGCAGGTGTCTGGGAGTTGGCAGCAGCAGCAGCAGCAGCAGGTGGCAAAGGGACAGTCAATTCCAAGATACATCACATTAGCAGCTTCCAGCGTGGTGCAGCAGGCGCGAACCAAAGTAGCAATAGCTTTGGTCGCAGGTCTGTAGCAGGGCAGCTTCCAGCTGTGGGCCAAGGCCACAGCACTGCCTTGGGAAGCGATGCTGCACCTGGTGCAAATCTGCAGCAGCAGCAGCAGCAGTCCCGTGATGAGTATGTGCGGCAGCCGCAGCAAGTGACACAGGCGCAGGCGCAACTGCTGGGATTTGTTGGGGTCTTCATGGCCAGGCGCCATCAGTACCCCTTGCTCGTTCAGGTGGGCATGCTTGGAGGACTTTGTTGTTTACTCCTGCTGCTTATCCGCTTTTATATTCTTACATAGCTGCTAAATATGCATAGTGTGGTTTAGGCAACATGTCCGACCAACACCCTGTGCAGGCATGGCATGGCATGGCAACTCAGGCTTGCAAGCTTACTGCCTGCAGGATGCTCTCATCACTGCACTGGTCGAAGCCCTCTCAGCATCAATGCAGCACATAGCAACCCTCTTTGACAACACCAGCAGCGGTAGCAGCCACAGCAGTGTTCAAGCGTCGCTCGTGGAGGATCAGACCGGCTACTGCTGCTGCTGCATCAGCACTGTGCTGTGCGTGCATAGGAGGCTACTCTGGTTGAAAGAGGTCTGGGTGCCGCAGACGCCACAAGTGACGCTGCCGATGTTGGAACAGAGCATTCAACAAGTGAGAGTCACTGCAGAGTCACTGCGGCAGTGAGAGAGAGACACACACTGCGCAGAGCACTTCATGGTGCTGGTGTAACTTTTGATCAACAGATGAGGGCTGCTGCTTCTGTGTGCAGACCTAGCAGCAAGCCATTCAGCAGTGAGCCATTGACAGGTCCCTCAAGTGGCAGATGCTGGCTGCTGGGTAGTTTGTGTGCTTGGCACTTTCCAATAATGACCCCATCCCTGCATCAGATTGTAACAGCATACGGCAGCAGGTATTGATATGCTTCAGCACATTCCAGCATCATGCGGCCCCTGGGATGGCAACAAGCAACAAGGGAACAGGTGGCGCCATCAGCTGGCATTCTTGTTCATGTGCTGAACACTAGCCGATATTCTAGCTAATTCATAGGATCTCTGCTGTTCTGCTGTTCCTTGTTCATTCAGGCCGCAACTCTAGCAGCCAATCTTCAGCAGTCCCTGACACAGCAGCTGGTGTCCACAGTGAACTGGGCAGTGCTGTCATCACTGCAAGAACAACCTTGGACCAGCCACAAGCAGCCACTTGGCAGCAAACGCTCCACCAGTGCTGGTGACAGCAGCAACCAGCAGCAGCAGGGCAGTGGTAGCTGTACTGCTTCTGCTGCAGTTGCCAGTCCTGCAGTGCGTGTGTGGCATATGCTGATGCAGACGTGGCAGTACACGCTGCGAAGGGTGCTGCCAGCTACCATGACAGTTGAGATTGTCAGAGAGGTGAGTGAATGGTGCAGCAGCGACCAGTTGAGATGTAAGAGCAAGATTTCAGCACTGCTGCAGCAACCAACTTGTATATTGAACAGACATGCAAGATGACTTGCCTAACATGTCAATACTACAGCTGCAGCAACTGATAGATAAGCTTGAGGCTGATTTGACCTCGCATCAATGATCAGCATTGCTCAACTCACCACTATCCAAACAATTACAAACCACAAAACCAAGAACAATGTGAGACTTTGCACAAACATAACAAGCCACATAAGTGCGCTGCCAAGCTGTGACTGATGTAATTCAAGGTATGAGTATTACTGATGTCGTTGACCTTGCACTACTACACAATATATATTGCTACATCACCATAATGCAATATTCAGCCTTCTGGTCAATTTGATATACAAATAAGCTGGCAATCAACTGACTTTCATCTGCATCTCGAAGCTCATTGCATACGTCATCTAGTAGCACATGCGTCAAATTTGCTGTTCACAGTGCTTGTTCCATGCTGTTGCTGCTGTTGTTCCTGCGGTGCAGGTGCTGCAGCAGTCCTGTAGTGCCCTGTGTCAGCTGTACATGCCGCTGGAGCCGTCACCCACGTGGCTGCCAATATACCAGCAGGATGTTGCCGTCATTGCAACAACAGCATGGGAGTTCAGTCAGCCACTGCAGGTCACTTTGCCCCTGGCATTACAGCTTGGAGTCCATGCAAGAACATCGGCTGCAGGAGGCCTATGTGGCATGCGGCGGTCAGTGCAGGGTCAGCGGCAGGGTTCAGGGGCAGCAGATACTCTGGGTTTTGGGCCAAATAACAGCAGGCATGAAGGGGAGAGCCCTGGGCAGGGGCAGGGGGAGGAACAGCATGCGGAAGCTGTGAGCTTGCCAGCGCATATTGTCTCTGAGATATCTGACAAATGTAGGCGGCTGGTGATGAGAGGGGCTCAACTGTCTTGTGGAGCAGCTGCTGATATATGCAATAACAACACAGGGTTACTGGCTACTGAAGCTAAGAAGCAGCTGCAGCAGCAGCAGCATCCACAGCAGCAGCAGCTTGTCGCATCTAAGGATGAGCAGGAACTGCAGCTGCAAGCCCACCCTGCTTGCCTGACACAGTCGGTAAGTGCATCAGGTGCTGGTGTCAAGAATCATACAGGCAGCAGCACACAGCTCACAGGAGGTCAGCAGCCTAGGAGCTGGGGCTGGTTGAGTCTGGGGTTGCAGCTGATACTGGACTCTAGGGTTTTAGGGCAGAGCTTGCCTGCTAGGCGGATGTTGGACGTCCTGAGTCACGCGGCGATTGGTACGGAGCTTGATGATGTTGAAGTAGGCACATGGGTACAGCAGGGCAGGGTGTTGCTAGCTGAGGAGGCCTCAAATGCCGTTTGATTGAGTTGGGGTCTTTCAGTGTTGAAGCCCATTTGTGGCATGACGTTTGTTGACTCATTTGCACTTACACCATAGATGTCGGTCCTAGAACATACATGAGTAGCTGTTGTTGGTGTTGGGTTCGGTCCCAGGTGCGGCGCAACCAGCTTGCAATCGGCTCGCCCTAGAGCATTACAAAGGCACGATAAATTGTCATCAACAAAGTCGTAGCGCACCATGAAATTCTGGTGACTGCTGAGCCCTGCCACGTGTGCCATCCCTCATTGCAGCATATCTCGGACCCTCAACTGCCAAGGACTTGAATTGCAACTAGAAGACTTCACGAAGGGTGTTTGACGCCAAATTATAATAACGGCTTTTTCTATATCAGACGCCACAAAGGAAAAGAGCAAGCTGGAAGCTTTCGTGCGTCGTAACGCTGATCACAGATGAAAGCCTTGTCACACGGTCCTCCGAGCGGCAGGCTCGCATCTACGCGTCGCATAGGATTTACTGCTGCCTCAAAAATCATGGGCACCCCCCGCTCCGTGGTGTGCAGCTACAGAAACAGTGATCCTGCTGGAGCACCAGCCTCTGTCCTGCTGGATAGCTTGAAGGCAGATAAGGAGTTTGTGGAGCAGCTCAAGGACCTCAAGTCCTTTGATTTCATAGTAGATATGCATATGACCATGCAAGATATGGTCAACCAGCAGGCACCACTGCAGCTGGCCCAGACAACTGTGTCGGATGATCGTGGGGTACTGTTGATACAAAACTCCAACGAGGGCCCTTTCAAAGGAGCTACTCTCAGGGTGCAGGTAGATGCAATCAATATTTTACATGCTGCAACGCGAGTTTCTTGCTCACTGGTCAGCAGTTGAACCGGTGGCACCAGCTGCAACCAACTTGAGTTACTGTGCCAGCAAACCGTCCTCGGCTACAAGGTGTTAGCAGCAGCAAAGAGTCTGCACTGATGTCTCAACAGACTGTCAAACTACTTATAATATACATAGTGTTGTTAAAATACACTCATACTGGATGTTAGCTGCTGCATTCTCCCTGCAGACTCTGACAGGACCAGAGCCAGTAGATTGGGCACATCATACCTTTGGCATTGCTGTGAGTATAAAACTTATTATCGCCAGCTTCATTTCAGCTGGCAGCTTATGCAGCTTCTCATACAACTCAACCCTGACTTACTGAGGTCCTATCTGTGGCAGCAACTCGTCTTCAATCTGCAGCAGCACGGCTTAAATCAGCCAGCGTAATTGCCATCAGCAGCAGCGGCAACCACAGCCACAGCAAGCACTCAAGCCCAGCAAACCCGCAGACGAAATATTGGGGCAGTGGTACACAGCAACTTGGCAGCATCAATGCAGGCAGCACCTGCACCTAGCTAACTCCTGCTCACAGCCAGCACCACTATCACTCAATCAATCAATAGCCGTGTGGCTGCTACGCTCTTGCACCCACGTCTGAATTCTCCTTGTACCAGAAAATCTGCTTCTTTTTTCTCTCAGCCAACGACAGCACATACAGCTACAGTCATCCCCGTTCGCCGGGTATGCTGCTCCGCAGGATGCATTCAACATAAATCATTGTATCCACATCTGTATACAGTTTATACTTGCATAATATTCTATTGATGCCTCTGATGCCTTTTTTCCTGCAGCCAGGGTTTGCCTACAGCAAGGCAAGTGTGTATACTGCCAATGAGAGCTTTCTGCCACACCTGGAGCTTGAGATGGGCACTGCAGGCGATGGCAGTAAAGTGCTGCTGTACATCAACATGGACCCTCGCCTGAGCTTGGTAGGTGAAAGGCTTCACGTACAGTGGTTCAGTCTGGTGGCTGTTGTTTGTAATCTGGAGTCTCTGTTGCAACCAGATTTCAAAACATGTCACGACGATTGTGTCTTCATAACTGGATGATGCCTTAGTCCCTGCCAGATGCGGGACCACTCAATCAAAAATGCTCCGCTCTACGTGCATGCCATCATCTACATGTTACTGCTAGCTATTACAACTTGTCATATTCTGTAAGTAACACAGTTTGTTATAACATTGCAGGTTTCAAACCCTCATTACTTGACCTATTACTACGAAACAGCACCACCAAGCAGCAAGGGCAGCAGCAGCAGCAGCTGGGTTGACATTGAGGCCAAGGCAGCACAGTCAGCAGGGTTCACAAGGTTCACATCACCAAGTTTCCACGTCCGGGCATGCAGCGCTACTGGGATACTTTTCAATGTGAGATCAGTGACCGATGGCAGGATTGCTATGGCTGCAAAGTACTGATTGTTATTGTGACCGTCACTATGCCTGCTGTCATGTCTGCTTCTTGCTTCCTTTCTGCAAATCATACTGGGTGCAGTTTTGTGGAATGTAATCAGTAAGGAGGTGCTCAGGCCTGCTATGCCAGTTATACAGCAACACTGAACCTGATACTCTTGAAGAATCAACCAAGTTGCAAGTACTGCTGCCAGCATTGACAAGTGTTTACAGCATTCGAGAAGATTATGTAGGAGTTGAGATGCTTCTGGGTGAATGGAGCCTATGGGTGACTGCACAAGCTGCACATGTTTGTTCTTGCTGTTATAATGCTCATTCTGGGGCTGATGTTGTTGTAGGTCGAGTCCACAGAGGAAGGAAAAGCAGCGGCAAAGGACATCCTGAAAGAAGCAGTGCAATGCTGGCTGCACTGGCTGGCTGCAGCTGGAACAGATGCCGTTGGCAGCAACTTGGAGGCAGTTGCCAAGATCGCAGGGCCTGATATGGTCCCTAACACCCCAGAGCAGCAGCAGGCGCTGCTGAAGGAGTTGGCTTCCCGCAGCACTGCCTGGCGTCGTTTCTTGCGGCGTGAGAAGATGGCAGGGGCGCTGGTTGCAGCGTTTGGAGCTGAGACAATGGATAATTACTGGGATAGCATGGCAGGAGATACCCGAATACGCAAGGCGTAGCCTACAGGTCATCACTTCAACAGTAACGTTGCTAACATTACATCACATACATGGTTGCTATAGCATTTCAACATATGGTGATGAGTGTCTGGTGCAACAGCGCTGTGGCCCCAGGCTGTGAAACAAGAACTGGCTTTTGCAACAACATGTTCAACATGACGGCTGACACGTCAATGTGCATATGTCAAGGCTTATCATGCTGTTTAAGGAGCCGCCACCTGGAGCTGCTTCTGGCAACTCCACACCCACAAGATGGTGCACATAGGCTTGGAAGATCATGCCTGAGGCGTGCACATGTGCAGGGTACACTGAGATTGGGTGCCATGTGCACCTTGCGGGAGCGTCAGCAACGTCCAATAAACCTCAGTTACACTCCATCGGACAGCAGACAACAATGACAGTTTCTTGTACTTATAATGATGCCAGCTATTGCCAATGTTGACTACTACCCGGTACCACCCAACCCCAAGCTGAAGCTGAGCTTTGGCCGCCCCTGTCCAAGAATCTTCTTCTGCTCTTTCTTCTTGGCTTTTTCCTCTTTCTTCTTCCTGTGGGCGAATGGAAGCAGCATTCAGCACACACAGCAATCATCGTACTTTATTCTGTGATGCCACCTTTGTTATTCTTCTAACTATTCCTCTGATTAACCATTGCCAAGAGGAACCTCAGATGTTTGAGCCTGCAGCGGAGTCTGCTAATCAGTAGAACTTACTACTATACTCAGGCCATGTCAGCACCTCGAGTCAGCGACAACACAGTCACCTACACCCATGTACATAGAATAGCAACCACTTGGACCTAAGACATAGAATAACAACCACTTGGGGTTTCAATTCAATTATAGTGTAGTAGACAACTTTACAACAAACTCTTTAGGTTTGTAGCGCACCTCCTTTCCTCTTCCTTTTTCGCCTCCAACTGCTGCTGTAGCTTCTGCAAATGTTCCTCATGCCGCCGCCGCTCCTCCTCCTCTCGTGCCCTGGCTGCTGCTTCTTCCTGCAGCACCACAGCAGCCAGCGGATCATCAGATCCAAAGTTCCTAACGACGGTGGATCCACCCCACGTTGTATAGCTTGACATGAGCTTAGAGGTGGGACTGCTGTTGAGCTGCTACCTAAAAATCTAGCTAGGCAAGCATGACTGTTTCATCAGATGATGATGGTCTGGATTCAAGACTGAGAGAATAATAATGTACACCAGATGCAAAGGAAAGTCATCCGTCAGTTGTGCATCAAAGACACTATTCAATGAACATATGAGATGTTTCAAGCCCACCACCATCTGGCCAACAAGCAGCGCCTTAATGGAAAATTTTACAACTAACTGTTGGAGAAGTATGAAAACGTGGCTTGTGTGACGCCTTGGATATTCCTATCAAGTTATCCTATCAAGTTTTTATGGTGTGCTAGATTCTGACCAGATGCTCAACACAGTCAACACGTCAGATCTAAATTCTGAAAGACAAAGTGACCTGCCTCAGCCTTCCGCTGCTCCTCCAGCTGCAGCAGCCTTCTCTCCTCCTCAGCAATCTGTTCCCTCTTCTTCTGCTTTGTCGCCTCATCTGCTGCTGCTTCTGCTGCAAGCTCATCTTCTACAGCCTTTTCAAGCGCCGCTCGCTCAACCTGTGCGGCAGCACGGGTATCCATAACAGCAATCCAACCAACATCATCAGATAACTCATCAAAGCAAAACAGCAAGGCTATTTTCAAATATGGGTGCGGTGCCATCACGGATGAGATCAGGGGGGGCGAAGTTAGTTTTGAATCTGCCTTCTTCCTTCTCATGCTGCTATGCACCCCAGTACCGGCCTAATGCTGTTGTTGCCCACGCTGACTCATCCAAGAAACAGAGCAAGCGTGAGTGCAAAACCCCAGGACCTAATTCACTTGTTGCTGCAAATAAACAGACCCACTCAAGAAAAAGTTGTGTGATAAATAGCTGTTGGAGGGTGCACCAACATCTATCATCACAGAACTTTTTCTGGTGGTTATACTTGTTTGCAGCAACAAGTGAAATAGTTGTTTAACCGTACTGGTGACACATACCAGGGTGATATGGTCTCGGTGAGAGACGGCACCTTTCGTCAGACTATATCATCATGTACTGGTTTGGGCATTGGCTGGCATTGCATTGATGATGGCAGATTATCAGTGCCCACCTGCAATCGCTGAGCCAGGCTGGCCTGCACATGTTCACTGGCCAGCACCTGCTTCACCTTCTCATCAACAAAATCTGCCAGCAGTTTGTCAAGCTGCTCCTTGATAAGAGACTCTTCAATCGCGGCACGGGCTCTGCAAGAGAAGAAAAGTAGCAAGAATTAATGATGATGATGATGATGATGATGATGATGATGATGATGATGATGATGATGATGATGATGATGATGATGATGATGATGATGATGATGATGATGATGATGATGCAGGCAGAGGGAAAAGCCAACATTTTGCTGTGTGGGCTGCCGTCAAGCCTGGGTGCGAGAAAACGGGGGCACAGAGGTAGCTCCAGCTACTGCTTATGAGGCTTTTTATGCTGAGGTTTTGGTGGCAGGGCACTCAACATATAGGATGTATATGACTCTCTCTTATTTTATTCTACTTTTGTAACAGTTGGGTGTTGCAGAAAAGGGGTGCATGGAGATACATGGACTGATACCTCTTTGATAGTAAAATGCTGCAATAATTATTATAAGTTACTGCAAAGGACAATCAATGACTACCGGACTGGAGCAGCGGTGGGTGATAGAACTGCCGCAGTGCTGGGTTGGGTGGCTGCAAATGAGGCATAAACAGTGCACTGCATTCTAATGGTGCATGGCAGTGATGATGAAGCCAGGCATCATCCTGCAATCCTGCACAATATGAACAAGCTACTAACACTACACAATTTATTTGGCAAGCTACCAACATCACACAGTTCATCCACTGTGTGATTGGAAATCGATGCAGACGGCTTACTTTGCCAGCTCCTCTTCCCTTGCAGCAGCCTCAGCAGCAGCCTTGGCAGCAGCAGCAGCAGCTTCTGCACTATCAACAGGATTGTGGGACCTGGATCTGGCTGCAGGGCTTCTGCTGCCATCACTGCTGCTGCTACTGCTACTGCTACTGCTACTGCTGCTGCTGCTGCTCCTGCTCCTGCTGCGGCCCCTACCAGGGCTGCTTACCCGCTGGAGGGAGGTCTTCTTAGCTGCTGCGGCAGCAGGCCTGCTTCTGCTTCTGCTCCTGCTTCTGCCCCGGCTGCGGCTGCGGTTGCTGCGCCTGCTGTCGGACAGTCGATGTCCCCTTCTGCTGCTATCTCTGTCTCTGGTTCCATCTCCTTCTCTGTAACGACTTCGTGCAGCTGCTGGCACTGTGGACCTGTAGTCAACCTCCCGAACCCTCCTATCACGTTCCTCTGCTGGTGGTAGGCGCCTGTCTTGCCTGTCACTGTCTCGTCCCTCATCTCGATGTTGTTCCCTGCCTCTGCTGTGATGCCGTCGTCTACTGCTGTCTGTGTGGCGCTTGTTTCTGTCTCTGCTGTGCGACCTGCTCCTGTTGCGTCTACTGCTGCGTCTGTTGGTGTCTCTATTGGCTTCATCACGGTTGCTGTGCCGTTCACGATGACCGCTGCTGCGTTCTTTGCTGCCATGTCGCCTCCGGTCCCTGCTCCTGCTCCTGCTTCTGCTTCTGCTTCGCCGCCGGTCCCTGCTTCGACTCCTGCTGCGGTGGCGTCTAGACTCTTTCCTGTCCAGCCTGCTGTCTGCATCAGGCTTGTTTACAGCTGCTACTGCTACATCTGCTTGCTGTTTTTCTGTATCACCATTTGCAGTGGTGTGCTGGTCTTGTTGCTCTTGCTGAGGCTCTGGCATCCCAGCAGATTGGTGCTTCTGCTGTCCATCATCGGTTTCTGCTGTCTGCTGTGCTGCTTGGCCGTTCTCAGGCAAGGCTGTGCCAGTGTCCTGGTGCCCAGTGTCAGCTGCAACTGTTGTCCCTACTGTGTTTGTGAGCTGCCCACCAGCAGGTGCCGTTTCAACCGCAGCAGCCGCTTCATCTCCGTCTGCCATAGCAGTAGCTTCCAGATGCCACACTCTCTGACTACACCAGGTTGGCGGTTAATGAGCAAGGACACTGGAGAGGGAGTCAGTGCCACAGCAGTTGGTCTGCCAAGGACAGCTGATTGATGGTTTCACGACACAGAAAGGTGTTGGCGCAACCTTCTGAAAGTGATCTGCTGTCTGTGATTGCTTTGCGGGAGCTCGTTCAGCGGCCCACAAGTCGCACACCACGAAGTGCAAGGGAACAGCTACTCTGCTACCTGTATGCTGTCGCCGGCTGCAGCAGCGGCTTTCTGATGAATGCAGTCCTGCAAAACCAGTGGCAAAAATTTACCACTGGATCGGACGAGAATGCAGAGCGGGTGAGTTCAAGAGTGCGTGCCCGGGAAGACTGTTGAGCGGTGCCCGGGTAGCGGCGTTCACACAGGCGTGCCCATTGATCGGCCATGGTCCATAAGAGTTGACAGCTTTTGGGCACTTGCTGATGAGGTGGTACCGCCCTGTCATTTGTCTTCCAAGGGCCCACATGCCGTGCAAGCAATCAAGGTCAATGTACCATTTTCCACTGATCATGCTTCGTTTGCTGCGTTTGAGCATTGATAGCGTTGCAGTATGCATGAATCAGAGAAGAGTTCAGCTACATTGGATGCCCATTTTCGTCTTATCGCTTGTGATCAGCCCAAAGGTTGTCAGCGATGTGAAGCACCTGTATCTGAGAACATTGCTTGTGCATGCTGACAGGAGGTCAGGTGAGGTGTGCTGCCTGCCATCCTTGCTTGCTGACAGCGCTGATGAGCTCATATTGGATCTATCGCATAGGCAACAGCTTATTGGACGCGCATATATCTGTATAGTCCGCTCCACATCGGTCTACGGCATCTGCGCATGTGCTCGAGCGACATAGATGGAGTCTGCAACTGCCTGCCATCAGCCTGACCAGTGCACACAGCCAGCCTCCTGGAGTGCAGTCAGCATGGGCCATCTTGCATGAGCTAGTGCGTTCTTCAAGCTATTCATCTGCATATGCTCCTCTTCAGGCCTTCAGAAACTGCTTCAACAGGAACTGCTTCAACGAGTCAAAGCAGCGGTCGTGACAGCAGAGAGCCTGCGGGTGGCCTTCAAGTCAGCAAGCCATCAAATCACAGTGCTCCACACCAGACGTACATGACGGACAACGACAGCCATCTTTCATGCCCAGTATGCTACCAGGGATTTGATGGCAGCCAAAGGCGCCCTTGGGATATCGGCTGCGGCCATTCATTCTGCGAGCACTGCTTAAGACAGCACCCACGCAGCTTCAGGTGCGACTTGGCTCTCACCTTGCAGTGGCCAGCAGCCAGGCACCAACAGCACCGGCATGCGGCACATATGGTGGATATCAGCATCATCAAGATCCCTCCTTAATGCAGTGCTCTTAGACTCTTCTACTTTCTGCATTGCATGAAAGCACCAACATGGCAATGCCTATCAGTCCAACAAACAAAGGTCCCTCAGGTCATTACTAAATGCCATTGGCATTTCTTGCTCCAGGTACTGCCCAGAGTGTCGAGCCCGAGCCAGCAATCCCCATGTGAACATATCACTACTGCGGCTGGTAGATGCTGCCAGTGCTAGCAACACTGCAGGTGAGCTAAACAGTGCTGCAGCTTTCGCTGATCAAGTGATAACTAGACAAGGCATCCGTTCATGCCTGATGCAATTGTCGTGTGATGCTAAACAATGTCCAATGGCAGAGAGAGCTGGCACTGTCTGCCAGTTCTCAAAGTGCTTATGCGGGGCATCCAATGGGCTCAGGCCTGATATTTTTTGATGCACGCATAATCCTGCCGCTGTTGTCTTGTGCATCAACAGGTGGCGAGCCAGGTCAGCAGCAGCGGCGGCAACAGCAAGTGGTAAGTGCAGCACGCTTCACACAACCTGGGGGCGGCAGTAATAGCGGCTCCATGGCAACGCAGCAGCAGCAGCAGCAGCAGGCCAGCCAACACCCGCAGCCTTCTGGAGGCTTAAATAACCGCAACAGCAGCAGCAGCGGCAGCAGAACTGTCCTGCAAGCTATCCAGGATGCTACTGCTGCTCAACCACGCATCAGCAGCCGACAGGGGCACCCCAGCGACCCCATCAGTCAGCTGTTAGGTGCTCATGGCAGCAGCAACAGCACCACTGGCAGCGGGGTTCTACAGGGTGTGAGACCTGGTGACCTTCATGGCAGCTTGGACCAACACAGAGCGAAGATTGCTGAATGGAGGACATCAATGTGGCTCTACCTGACACCTCTCATGGGTGTGCTGTACCTGCTTTCGCCGCTGGATATCATACCAGATATTATACCGCTGGTAGGCTTCCTGGACGACTTGTTGGTCATTGTGTACATAGCTTGTAGCATCTACAGTGTTTTGCAGCAGCAAGGGGATAGGGTCCGGTTGTGAGCTTGAGATGTGCCTCTGTTGTTGTACAGTATGGATGATGTCTCTTTTGTTGTTCAGATTGAGTGTTTTTCAGATTGGGATTACGTCACTGTCAACACTGATGAGGCACAGCGTGCCGCAGCTTTAATTGGCGATGATATTCGTATGATTTTCGAGTGTGCGGTCCCAATTCAGTGCGGTCCCAATTTCCCCGGTTGTTTGAGCAGTTTGGTGGCAGTGCTCACTGAAAGTTATGAACCCTAATCCTGTTACCCTCACAACCCAGATCATGATGCATCTTCGGGTGAGAGACAACTTTTCTCAAACAAGATCACATCACGTAGGAAGTTCATGCAGAAGCATGTACTACATGCTTAGTAAGAAATTGAGCCATGCAGCAAGTTAAGATGCTATGACAAATGCGCTCACATGCGTTGGGGGATGTGCCTACTAACAACAATAATAATCAGTACTTTGCAGCCATAGCATTTACTGCCATCGGCCCCGCGCCTCAAATCTACCCAGTGAATTCAATCCACTTTCGGACAAGGCGGAGTGCATGATTAGCCTATCTCAATTTGTGAAGGATGAAACCACCCGAGAACCCCTCCCATACAATGCCGAGAGCCAAGGCCTCCGTAGAGTCCTAGGTGGGGACATCTGGGGGGATGTGCCTACTGATGGCCATGATCATAAGAGCACTCTGATGTGGCTGCTGCAGTTTGACACTGGTACTAGTCAATTGACATGCACCTAAAAACGCCAACCTGAGCTGTAAGGTACTTGTTAGAGGGGCCAGTACTGGCACACCAGCAGAAGCCTGCAACAAACATCAACAGGACACGCTGAGGCGAACTCAAGTGAGGTCATTTACTCATATTTTAATACAGTCTGAATTTTATTACAGTCTGAAAACAATTCAACATCAGGCCACTGACGTCGACGTGTGACTCAACAGGTCAAACTTTGACCTGTTACGGTGATGGTCAACTCTGCTGAGTGCTGAATACTCCGTGTCTCATCTTGACCCTCTTCTGGGTGTACTCAGTCTTTTGGGTGTACTTAGTGCAGACATCACCATTCAGGCAGGATTGAACAAGAGCACTGCTGAACTGCTGACCGACTCTCACCGCTTATAAGCAGCAACTGTGGTACCGCAATACAGGCATCACCAGCTGCCAACTGGAACCCTCCAACAGTATGTTATGCTGTGACTATATAGCACTGACAGCTAACCAGTTATGAATATTTGACCGAGGTTGAGACTGAATTATGCAAGACTTCAGCTGCTACCTCAGAGGGTTAGTAAGATGCTGCGCATGACCCCCAGGGGCCACATGGATGGTGCACCTGACAAAGATTGTGAACGAGCTGAGCCCTTGTTTGCCCTAGAAACCAGTGTTGGGTTTGCAGAATCACAGGTGAATCCAATTGCATGATGCTCTAACAACCTGTTGACAGGTGCCTCCATGCAGTGAATGTTGCAGTTGAAGATTAGGCAGTTTGCACAGTCAATGAAAAGACACCACACGACACATAGATGCACCTGCAACTATGCAGAAAACATCTCACAGCTCTCAGTCTGCAACAGTGCATCGCATGTTTGGTCATCCCTACATGCACCCAGAGATGAAAATCATTGTTGTGTGGTACACTACTCTGAATAGACTTCCAGCAAGCCACATACATCATACCCTACATAGTGGACCAACATTTGTGTGTTGGGTTGTTTTCAGACAGAAGTAAAAATATAGTGAACTTGTGTGTGTGTTGTGTGTGTCTATCTGTCCTCCTGGATTGGCTGCAGCATCACGTGGATCCAGGCAGCTCGCTCGGAGCCAGCTGCGGCAGCCTTAATGCGCATGATGCTGCAGCCAATTCAGGAAGACAGACAGACAGACACGCTGTACAACCGCCACACGTGACATGACATTTCAACAACACCACATAGAAGTACTGCAAGACCTCATCATGATGTAGATCTGATCACATGCCACCTTCATGCTACACATTTATGCTTTGGATATCTGCTGTGTCTGTATCCAGCACTGCTACATGAAAGTTACACTACTTGCACACAGCAAAAGTGCTATCAGTCGATGATTGGACCTCCTTAAACATGACCAGGGAAGCTCGGGAAATGGCACATGGATCATAAGCCTATGAGTCAGCTAAGCATCAGAATAGGCAATTGATCCCCATGTAGCAACAGGCATTCCCATTATGGATAGTAAGACCAACAGGCAATGCCTGCAAATAATGCAATATCTGTTATGACAGGTGATTGCCTAATCAATCACACATTGGTACATAACAACTTGATGCAGAGTAGTATGTACCGACAGCATAAATTGGTGAGAATGACAATAAATCAAGTGCTATCTTAGCTTAATGACACATTGAAAGCCCAGCCAACAGCATATGTCACTGCCATCGCCAACCAGCCGCCAATCAACACTCTCGCAGACCCCTTCCAGATGGATGCATCACCCAAGTAGGCACCCAGCCCGCCCATGAACAGCAAGCCCACAGTTGCAGCAGCGGCGACTGCAAGGATCCGAATCCAAGCGTCGGTGATGAAGGCCCCAGCAAGCAGCGGGATGGCTGCCCCCAATGAGAAGGCCAAGGCAGAGGTGAGGGATGCTTGTAAGGGGTTTGCGAGCTCATCTATGTCGATCCCGAGCTCATCGCGTGCGTGGGCCCGGATGACGTCATGCGCTGTCAGTTGAGCTGCTACTTGCTTAGCCAGAGACTCGTCAAGTCCACGCTATATGTCGTAGTACAGCAGCAGCAGCAGCAGACAGCAGTAGGTACACTCAGCAGACTGGAAGGAGACAGGACGGGCAGTGCTGCGGCACAATCTGCTGCCAGAGGTGTCAATGGCCGCCCCAAGGCCTCCTGACCAAATAGAACTAGAAAATATCACCACATCGTAACCAATACCCACTGATATTGTATTATTTTATCTGCTTCTGTAGGCTCCAGACCGCTTAACTGCTATCGTACAGTATGATAAGTTGCTGTAGAACCCGGACCACTATTCCTAATCGCACTTGGCCTAGTCAGCGCATCAGGACAACCCTGAACCCTAGCAACAGCAGCAGCATCAGGACAACCCTGAACCCTAGCAACAGCAGCAGCATCAGGACAACCCTGAACCCTAGCAACAGCAGCAGCATCAGGGCAACCCTGAACCCTAGCAACAGCAGCAGCACCAGGACAACCCTGAACCCTAGCAACAGCAGCAGCACCAGGATGCCCCCAACTCACCTGCATGTAAATCTCTGCCAGTTCCTCCAACTCCCGCTGCTGCGCTTCTGGGCCCTTGAGCTGCTCCAGTCGCTCCTTTTCAATATCAGCCTCCTCAGTATCTTTCTGACTGGCAACACTGATGTATTCCCCTGATCGCAGTACACCAGAAGACTGAGGGCATCACATGATGCATATGCATGCATGCATGTTGGGGTTTGCTTCTTCTTTGCTGCCATCTTTCATGTTGAGAAAGCACTTGAGGCAGGGGGCTACCCTTGAGGGGCTGCCAGTTTACCATGCTGTCCAATGTTGTTGTGCTGTGATTTGCTGCAGCTTGGGCATGTGTTGCTTTCGTCGGTGAAGGCTAGTTCAGTGAGAACTTCAAGAAACATGACTGCGGAGTCCAAGCAGGCTTATAGCTGATTCCATTGCAGACGTTTGTGACATATTGATACATCTAGCTAAGCATCAGCTCACCGCAGGCCATGCTGAGTGCACCAGCTACCATTCCTGCTATGCCAGAGAGCTGCATTGCCCTCAGAGCCTCAGTGCCGGCTCCAACCCCTGCAGTGATGAGTTTCAAAAAAGCAAACTACCCTTACAGCATTGTACCTGCTGGCCGGTATTGCAGTTCTGCACCAGTGCTGAATGCAGCCGGACCCTGCACTGGCCGGCTGCCTACTACTAGGAGCTTCATTGCCTGGCCAAAAGGGTCTGCATTATATACGGGGATGGACATGGATTGCATTGTGCCATTGATGGCTATAAAGTCTACTGGCCACTTATGTGTGGCACTCACCCAGCATAAGAGAAGCCACACTGACAAGGCCGTCATTAGCACCAAGGACAAACGCCCGCAGCCATGGGGCACGGTGGCTGTAGTGCACGTGGTGGCACAGCTCTGGATCCTGCAATCAGCATGTATATGACTGAGCAATGACAGCAAGCGGGCAGCATGGCAGAGAACGCCTACCTCTACTGCTGTAACTACTGCGAGTGGTCCTCTAAATAGTCCGTGAACTTGCTGTCTTACGCCTCAGCAACTGCTAGCTTGATAAAGCCATGAGTAGTATCGATCTCACGGTTGAGTATACAGGTGTGACAGTAGGCAAATGAACCTATTCGCTGAAAGCTGCCACCAGCTACGAACTGGGGCCCTGGTGCAAGTTTCAGGCCATATACCAAGGTGTACTACGGCATGCCAGCAGTCTTATGCACAGGTTATCAGAACATGTTCAAAAAGCTGCATCTGTATGCTGCTGCGGCGAGTTGCAGCTCCCGTCAATTATTCAAAAGCCACTGCCGCACCTCCAGACTGGGCCGCCGTGTGATAAGTGGCTGTTGCGCAGCTTCAAGATCCGACTGCTCCCTCACTTCTTGTGGCATGCTGGCTGTGCTTAGAATGGACTTGAAAGATTTGAGCGCGTGGCGGTGTGTGACAAGCGTAGACACGGATCTTACAGCGCAATGCCACAGACGGCAGACCAAGCGCACTAGGATTATGACTGTTGTCCGGAACGCAGGGGCTGTGGGTGCATGATGCCGCTGGCCCACCTTCAGGAAGTTTAATAGATGCTGCTGTTGCGAACCCCGGACGCGTCTGACAGCGCATGGCACGAAAATTGTGCGCAGATTGTGCAGCACAAGTTCTGTCTTTCAATTATCTGGTCGAGGTGACGTGCGGCCTGCACATGCCGCACAATCGCATCTATAAGATAGTATCCATGTGCAAGGGGGGTTCAGAACAAAAGCCTCAGGCTTGGAGGAGGCTCCTCCAATATATGCTGCTTGTAGATATCCAAGCAGCCACCTCCAGCAGCCCTAAGTCGCTGCAGGAGGCATCAACGCCTGCATGCAGCCAATAAACTGCGCAATAGCACGTGTACAGACCCCCATGAGCACTCTTGAACTTGCCCTAGACGCTACTAGTAGTAGCGCTTGGCACTCGGCAGCCAGTCCTGAGCCTTGAGAGCTGCTGTATTGAAACCACATGGTGCTTCTTCCACCACAGCCTAGTGCAAGACCTTGCTGGCATCCTTGAACCGGCTCCGAACACTCTGAAATTGACCTTGACCTTGCAGCAGTTTCGTCCGCTGCAGACTCCACACAGGCAATTCCACCGGCACAACAAAGCCCTCAGGTAAAACCTAGGCTGGGGGGAAAACCCTCCTAAGCCTCCAACCCCATCTGTGTCCTCACAGCTGCCAGCACCTTCTTCACCCGATCTACAATTGCCTTTTCGCCAGAGGATGTGACATTCTCCACTAGATATGGGGGCTCTACTATCACAGAGTCCATGACACATATGCTGCGGCCTTGCCAGGTGCACGGCATGGTCTTGCACAATCCATCAAACAGCTGCTGAGCTTCTTTGGTGACTCCCACGCCAACCTTGGCGGTGTCTGCTTCAGCTTGCTGCAACAGGAGATAGAAAAACCACATGCCGTCAGTCGAAAGAATGACACGTCAGGCAGCAAGGCCAGCAGGGCCCGAGGCCCTTTGCCGGTGCATACAGCTGGGCTGACCCGGAAACATTGCAGCGCTTGATCCCCATCAACTGGCGGGCCTAGGCCTTGTGTGAAAGCAGCAGCACTCATGTACTGGTACTGCTGACATTGGTAAAAAGCAAGCTGATTCTGCCTATGACATCGATGTAGTACAAGACAGGCATGTGACCTCGACTGCTACCATTGGCAGCTGTCTAAAGATGCTCCATAGCAGTCTGGCTCAATGCCATCCTCTGCCTGCTGTCTGCTGTCTGCTGCTGATCAACTGTCTGCTGCTGATCAACTATCTGCTGTTAGTCAGCAACTGCTGTCCCACCTGCAGTGCCTTCTCCTCCCGCTGTCGCGCCCGTTCCTTGTCTACATACGGCAGTTTCATGTCCAGGGGCTGCTGTTGCTGCTGCTTTGGCCGCTCAGCATGAAGCACCTGCCAGCAGCATTGAAAGTTCGCTCAGAGGACATTTGGAGTTTCAAGAAATGGTGTAAAAGCCAGGAAAGCAATGACACTTTGCACGGATGGTGGAATGTACAATGATAGCAGCTGCTGAATCTGGTTTCTTGCTCAATCGAACACTGGCCAATTCGCGAGGCTCAGCATGGCCTAGCCACATCATTCGCTGGCTGTTATGTTTCAATAATGCTGCCTGCAGTTGCTGCTTCCCGCTGAAGCGCAGCAGCTCCCAGGAATGTGGAAGAGCTGCTGCCTGGAGGGCTTTGACGCGCTGCTGCTGCTGCATCTGCTGCCATTGTTACTTGGTGCTGCTGCAACTGGTCCTGTAACACACCTTAAGCTGTTGTGCTTTGTACAAGCGCAAGTTGACTACGCCGCCATGTGTACCAGGCTCCTTGATCATCACAACATCTGTGTTAGGATCGTAGCCAAAGAGAGTACCGCTGATATCCTGCACACCAGAACATAAGCAGAAGCCCAAGTACAAATCTTGCGTAGAACATCTGCTTATTGCTGGTTTTGCGTTGATTATGACAAACCACTTTGCTTGCTTGTTGATTGTGGGTCATTGACATCACATGGCAGAGCAACAGTATGTTGCAGCAGTATTCGGGGCTTGCTCAACAAGAAGCATCACTGCTGCTGTGAGTGACGCCAGCAGAACGGATGGCTAACACGGATGCTTGCAGACATTTGTAGGCGTGATGATGCCTGCTGACATGCAGCTAGGCCACAATGCCAGACGTCGCTGCTGCGCATGCCACAGCTGCAGTGCTGATGTCCTGTTGTTGCGGCCACCATGGTTCATGCTTGGCTCAGCTGGCCAGGTAAGTCGCATAATGATAGCAAACAGGTGGAGACTCATCCCATCAAGTCGAGTTAACGCACATACGCACCTCGTTGGTATGTTTCGTTTGCACCTTGATGGCACAACCAATCACCCAGTCATGCGATTCTGCTGTGTCTGCCATGGAAACAAGCTAGAAACTCTGTATAAGATAAATAGTCTTATTAAACCAGCAGACAGGGTCCCGGCAGCTCAGCTGGCAGCATAGTGCGCCCAAACAGAACAAGAAGGGAGGGTACGCCTGGTTGTATTGTAGATGATACAAACGTGTTGTAGGCTGCTATGCTTAAGATTAATCGAGCTAATGCGCAACTCGGCGAGGCGAGTGCAGGTGCTGGAGTGCTTGATGTATTTGTGGCTACGCTTCAGCAGACCATGCAGTTCAACTATATACTGTGATGCATGTCAAAGATCGATGATCCGCAGTGTACTGTTCAACCCCCAGTTTGTCATGTGGGGTTGCCCCAGTACCTGGTAAGCCACCGTTGTTGCCTTTCCTGGTTACAGCACATACACAAATTTGCGTAGGTCTGCAATCTGCTGGCAACGTTTCCCAGTCTGTGGCGTAGCTCACTGCACCCGCAATTCATTGGTCAGACTTCAGGTTTGACATGCCCTGCAGCATGTTCCTTACCTCGCATCTATAGATGAAAAGGAACAATTTGTATAACTTGAATCCTGTGCTCAACAAATGGTAAGCACTCTGTGGTCCCAGCAGTAGTCACCAGTAGTCCCTGACCCACATACCAGAGCAGCCACGGCGACCTGCATCCTTCAGGCCTACCAATGATGCATGTTAAGAGCTTTATGTAGCTTATATTTAACTCAAAGGGCCTGCATTCATCATTTCAAGCCCCGGCCAGAGCCTATACTGCTTAGGGACAGCACAACAGCACCTTAATGCTATCTCCAGTCAAGCGACCCAACTGTTGTCTACCCAGCGACGTAATGAGTTCAGCGTGTATAAATTCTGGATGTTTGGCTTATCAATGTGCAATCCATGCGTTGTTGCTGTGATTTGCTGCTCAAACCTGTACCCTGCAATCTACTGAACTAAGTAAGGGGGCCTCGGCCTTGCCTACCAACAGGAGGTTGTACGTTCTGAGCAATGCAACTCATGACAATTTCAGACCCTTGCATTCTATAGCACAAGCTTTCCTTGGTGTTCTTCCAGCAGTCATCATGCCCTAATGCTTCTGCTCATAAGCAGCTGACAACTTAGCAAGTTGCCTGCTGCCAATCTGTCTGTGATCCACAGGGAAGAAGAAAACTATGCCCGCCTCATGGCGCGGAAGCTGAAAGGCGCAAAGAGCGTTATTGCAGGTGCGTACTGCAAACCCAGCATCTTTGGCCAGCAGCTGATAAGTAATAAAGCAGATTGCTTTTGTAACTTAACTATGGTTGAAAACCCCAACTGCCGCAGCATGCACTGTTCTTCAAAATTTGAAAGATTATGCCACGGTGTTGTCTCTTACCAAGCCAAACATCTCATATAACTGGTGACAGCAAAATACGGCTGTGGCATACACATGCAATACAGTTCACAAAATTATGCTGCAGCTCAGCTTAACGTGTAAAGCCACATGAAGCACTATGATGCAACCCTGGGAATTGCTGTTGCTGATCATGGGCCAGGTGTCAAAGCCCAAGGAGGTGCCAAGCACAGCAGCAGCAGCAGCAACAGCAAAGGACCAACCTGCAGCAAAAGCAACAGCGGCAGAAACAGCAGCAGCACATCAGCAGCAGCAGCAGTGAGCAGCTATGACACTCATGCTTCTATTACGTCAGACCCTCAGCAGCAGAATCAACAGCAGCACCAGCAGTGGCAAGATGCTAGTGCTGCTACAGCAGGTGAAGTGCTCAGCAAGTTGCAGGAACTGTTGCAGTCACCACTTTTTCAACAACTGCAGCAGATAACTGCAGCACCAGCAGCAGGTGCCACTTGTCTCCAGCCAATCCAGTTCCCAGGCACCATCACATCAGCAGCAGCAGCAGCAGCAGCAACAGCAGCAGCAGAGCAACAGGAAGCTTCACCGGCTGTACCCAGTGCCAGCGGTCTCAATCTGCAGTGCACCACAGCAGCAACTAATGGCTCCCTGCAGCAGCCAATTACATCCACAGCAAGTTGCGGTCAGCATGGAACTGTACCAACCGCCGCACTGATCAAATTCTGCACAGCAGCATGTGAAGTTGGCAACAGCAGCAGCAAGGCAGCAGCAACATCACCACAGGAACTCATCAGCCTGGCTCAAGCAGCAACTAAACTGTTACAAGCTGCTGACGGCAGCAGCTGCAGTAGCAGAGCTACTGCTGTCCTATCCAACAGTGTTGTACAGGCCAGCAGCACAGACTATGCAACTGCTGTTGACAAAACAAGGGACGCTGCTGCTGCTGCTGCTGCTGCTGCTAGAAAGCTGGCTGATGCTGATGCTGCTGCTGGTGGTGACAGGCAAGGTAGTGGCGCTGTTCCAGAAGGCAGCAGTAGGCATGGTTCTGCTAGTGGTCAAAAACCCAAATCCAGAAAATGCACAAGCAGGAGAAGCAGCAGCAGAGGCAGCAGTAGCAGATGCAGGTCAGCTGGTCAACAGCAGCAGCAGCTGCAGCGGAACCCTCGTCCAGCCTGGGATGACCACTGGTATTCCTGTGAGGCACCTGCTGGACCAAACTTGGGTGGCAGCGGCAAGGCATTGACACAGCAGCAGCAGCAGCAGGGGCGGATTCAGCCAGGTCAACTGGTACCTCCTCCGAGAGTGGAGTCTCCTGCTTTGAGAGTCAGAGCTGCTGGCAGTAGCAGACCAGCTGCAAGCAAACCTCTTGTAAACCACCACCACCACCAGCAGCAGCAGATAGGGAGGTGTCAGTATTCCAGGGAGCAGGTCGTTCCTGCAAACAGTGTGGCACCTACTACCACTGCTGCTGCTGCTGCTGCTGCAAATGGCAAGCAGATATCATCAGAGTTCAAGAGCCCAGCAGCCACCAGGGCCCAACCTGGAGGACCAAGGAGCACTTTCAAAGTACTTTCGGGAAGAACTGGCAAAGCAGCAGCAGCAGCAGCAGCAGCTCTTGGATGTCTACATAGAGACCCAGGTGCTGCTGCTGCTGATGATGATGATGTATGTGGGGGGGGGGGAGGGGGCGGGGGTGCCTGCAATAGTACGCGATTAGG
>JABEVS010000387.1:0-61951 GCA_018290735.1 Coelastrella sp. MACC-549
CCCCGCGCCCCATTTCAGAAGCGGACAACAACAATCCATGCTGAGCGGTTCGACCGCCATTATGCTCACATTGACACCGTAGTTTCCAAGCAGTAGAGAGGTATTGTGCAATACATGGCAACACACATTGTAATGTACCAACGGAACCCCATACATCATCGGACACAAAACGGCACACACGGTGCTTCTCATCTTGAATCAACAAACAAGCCTCCAATTTACTAGCACAACCAGGAAGCTCTTTAATCCTATCGTACATAAGCACTCGTGCATCATGTGAAGCTGTACAGTCAAACAACAAGTGTGACAACGACTCTTCTTCAGTCGAACATGCTGGACAAAGTAAATGACCACGGTCAACACCACGTTGCCCAACATCTATGTCATCTCCGTCAACATTTCTCCTGAACCTAGCAGTTCTGCATTTGACTGGCAGACATGACAAACGAACCCTCATAAACAACTCAACACCATATGTAGGCAACATCGTTTGCAAATATGGCCTAGGCGACTTTAATGACAAAGTATTAACAAGAGTAGGGCATACCCAATCTACATATCTTTTCAAGGTGACCATCTCAAGTGTGGACTTTAATGTGAGATCATCCTGCCACACAGACTTTACACAGGACTTGATAACAGATTTGCATTTACTGTATTCAGAGATTGCAGCATAATTCCTATTAGCGCCGTACTTAATTAGCAAAGCACCAACATATTTGTGCCAAGGTAACACCACAACCCTGCCATTTTTCCTCCAAGATGCATCAAATGCTTTCTTAGGCAACCTGCAATCCGGCATCATCCGCAACTTGGCATAGAACATTAGCAAACGTTCATGCAACCATTTATGCATAAGCTTCAAACCCCACTCAGCAAGTAGAGCTTTGTTGCACGGATTGTCCTTTAGAATATGCATGCATGTCTTCAATATGTCAGTCTGCATGCTGTCCAACTTGCTCTGTTGCTGACACGTTGGTATCCACACTTCTGAACCATACTCAATTATTGGACGCACACATGTTAACAACACAATACGCTTCACTTCAACTGCAATATGCCTACTTTTCCAAATAGGCATGTAACGATTCTTGGTATTCTGAACCTTCTTCACAATATGATCAAAATGAACATCCCAAGCCAATGTATTTTGAAACCACAACCCTAGGTAGCAATACTTAGCGGCAACGGGTACTGGCACTCCATTCCAAACAATGCCACTTTCTGACAGTCTGCTAGCTCCTCTGGCTGCCACATGCATGACAGCAGATTTCATGCTATTGAGCTTGAAACGCCACTTCTTGCTGTACGCATACACGGTGTCAGCAACTGCCCTCACCTCCTCCAGTGAATCACACACAACTACAAGATCGTCAGCTTGCATGGCTGCTGCCACATCTGATACTGCATTTGTGCTACAGTCCACAAGCTGCACACCAGGATGCTTTGCACAGATCTCTGTTAGTAAATCATCAATGAAGAACAAATACAAGGTAGGCGAGATAGGGTCACCTTCATGCAGACCCAGATTACAACTGAATTCACCGGAAACAACACCATCATGCGACACGGCAATGTAATGCAGATACGGACGGAAACCAACGGGTCTTCACTGTGCTGCAGGTAATGTTAGTAACAGATAGATGATAGGACGAAGAGCATGATCACGGAAGTGGCTACTGCACATCGAGCGGTAGAGGACCCTGCATATAGGCAAGCTGTATTTTTTCCACCATCATATTGCGTGCAAATGTGTCTGTTGTTTTTGTGTCTGTCTGAATCTTTATCAGATACGCGGCAACCAGTTTCAAACAAGCAATTGCAACTTGCAAGTTGCTGTACATATCCCAAAGGCCTTGCGGCCGGAAAGGGTTGTTTTCTTCTTCTTTTGCAAGTTGCTGGTGGAGTGCTATGGTTGAAGCAGGTGTCCAGCAGTGCATGAAACAGTGTGCTGACGGGCTTGAAATGTAAATCTTGTATTTGTTATGTAGATACTATGTATTGGTGTGCCTAGCTATGAGGTGGTGGTTGGTGGTTGCTACGGTAGCAAATGGTGTCTGTCTGCAATTGGCAGGTGACGTAAGATTGCGTGTACGTGCACATCTTGCGTAAGATATTATAACGGACTGTAGGACTGCCACCAGCATACAGCGTGCAGATGTGTCTGTTGCATTGTGTCTATCAAGAATGATTCTTTGTCAGGACTCGCAGGCGACCGGAAGGTCGTCGCGACCAGGGCGATCGGTGCGACCAGGGCGTTGCTGGCTTAAGCTATCTATTGATCAGCAGGTTGAACCTGCAGACATTCTGCCGGATTGAATATGGTATGTGGTTCTTTTTGTGTGTGCCCCCATGAGCCATTTAAATGCAAATTTGCTGGCTCCTTACGGGTGGAGATCTCTAGACCCTTGAGGTAACTTGTAGTGGTGGTGGTAGTAGTAGTATATATCTAAGTTACCCATTAGCCATAGCAATCCTGCCATCGGCCCCGCACCCCATTTCAGAAGCGGACAACAACAATCCATGCTGAGCGGTTCGACCGCCATTATGCTCACATTTACACCGTAGTTTCCAAGCAGTAGGTAGGTATTGTGCAGTAGTAGTAGTAGTAGTAGTAGTAGTAGTAAAAGAAATTGTGCCACGCAGCAAGTTTGAATGCTATGGCAAATGCGCTGTAGCTTATTGCAGACAATGTCTGGGCCCCATCAAATCAGATGGTTCTGTTGACAGGGATACTGCACGACACTATCTGGATTCCAGAGAATGCCGAGCCTGGATGCCAGAGAATGCTGAGGCCTGGAGGAAGGAGACACTGAAGATGCCGGTCACACTTTGACCGGGTGCCCAAGAGGACGTATCTAGGGTATTATTCGGGAAACGGGACCGTTGAAGACAATAAGTCCAATGAGCCTTGGCCTGGTATTGGCCGCCAATAGTTGGCGGCGCCAACTGGCGAAAGTTACTCATGTGAGTTCCAAGCTTGATCATGCTCATAATCAAGTGATCATCACGATGGCCCCATGCATGCCTAATCATGTCTGTTTCATAGTTGTTGACAGCTCCTACAGCCTAAACAATTAGATACATAACCTATAAACAAAGTATGATTGAGTTTGCTTAGATGAGAAATCAATAGATGAGACCACAAAACCAATGCGCAGAGCAAATTTCTGAGCAGACACACACTTCATCAATCACTACACTGGGACTACAACATAATCTAAAAGCAAGCCGATATGGGGCACAAAACTTGTTGATGATTGCTATTGCTGACACAGAGGTACAGCGGGCAATGTGAGGGACTGAGCATGATGAAACAGTCGCATGATGCGGCCAATGAGCGCTGCATGGCGACGTAGCACTGAACATTGCGTCCCTATTGAGTTAGCTGCTGTCACCCTTACATGCTGTACGGGTGGAGGACTTCTGGCATCAGCTTCTGTCAAGCTGCCGGCAGCTGCGTAACTTCAGAAGGACTGGCTGCTGCTACTTGAACAGAGTCAGATGCTGCAGTAGGCTGGCTAGGGGTCGCAGCATCCTCCCATCTGCTGTGATTATACAAGGACTCAACCAGGAAGGCATCAGCTACTAGCTCAGCTGGGCTCACTGTGCCCTTCTTTGACACAAAAGTAACAACCCTGCGCTCGCATGGGTTCATGCTGAATGCATTGTCTTTGAAGTGACCAAGAAGTGGGTCAGTCTCACTCACGAGGACCAAAGCTGCAGGGCGGTCAGCTGCCAGGGTGATGTTCACACTGTCAGGTGACACAATCTTCATCTCTTCAATACGAACAGCAGGATCTGCAAACTCAATCTCCTTGAATGGTGCTAGCCAGAGCTGAGACTCAGAGTCATCAGCACCTGGTGCACTCGCCGTAGCAGTCAGGTAGCAAGTGGTTGCTGTGCACCCTGGGCGCAGTGCCAAAAGGTCATCCAGGCCTTTAGACCACACCCTTGATGCAAAGAGACCAGGCACTGATGCAGAAAACTCCAAGATGTTCTGAGCTGCCACGGTATCTGCGCTGCATGTTGCTGCTGAGTCAACAAGTGACACCAACTGGAGTTTGACGGTAGCGTTGACGGCATGGACCAGATCTGAAACAATGAAGATGTCAACCTTGCTGTTGTCCCTGACGGCCTGGACTGCAATGGGAGCATAGGCGCGCTTGACAGCGTAATGTACCGGCTTCCAGCGACCTAGTGGCAGCAGAAACAGCAGAGGCAAGCGAGTTGCATCATGTCAGCTCATCTGCTCAGGCTTCAATCAGTGGCTGTTCAGGTTGAACACAACTGAATAATCGGAACAGCTTTTGGACGTATACATGCAGCAGCTGATCCCAGCAACTACTGTTGATATCTCAACCCCATAAGTTACAAGAAGAATGATTGTGATCTGGTCTGTTCCCAGTTTATGTCTACTGATTATCAACCAGGACAGATGTCCCTAATAGCCAATGGCCTGGTTATGGCAGTGCTCACACCAGCAGTATTCACCAGCCTGAGCTCACTTGATATGTCAACGCTGCTCCATGATGCTCCTGCCCAGATGTCATTCAGCTGCCAGTACATCACGCCCATGGTGATGCTCCTGCAAGTAGCAGGAGGGACAGCCAGAATGAATCGAGTTCCCTTACCAGTCACAACTCTTCAATGCTTCACACATATTCTTGCCCTGTCAGGCTTGCATGACTGTCGTTGTAAACTGCAGCAACTTGCTTTGAAAGAGTTGCATTGTACTCGTAGACTCCATCTGCCCTGTCAATTTTCATTGGGTGTACAGAAGGCAACACAGCACTCAGCTGACATACATCTGCTGCCACGGCAGTGCTGAGGGTTGGCTGGGCTGCCTATCCCATATCAAAGGAGGTGGAGGCTGTGTTTGCTTACTGTGGGTTGCTACGCAGGCGCCTCCAGAAGTTGAGGGCCGTCTCATAGCAGCGCATATGCTGCATGTGACCAATCCACAGGTAGTCTCTGAACCTGCAGCACAAAGCAGCAGACCATGTATCACTCAGATTAACATCTTCTCATGCCTAATGGTGTTTGCCACCAGGACTATCACCACCTAGGTCTCGCCTCTGAAACCAAAGGTGTTTGCAAGCCGACCAACTGCCTCAGTGGGTTCCTGCCTTGCATGGACTCTTACATGGACAGGTGCTTGTTATAAAATTGAATACACTGGCAAACCATACAACCTGCTAAGAGTACACCATGATGGCATAAAGCACCTCCCCACACGAACAGTACAACCTAGGGCAATTGGCCTAACGTATTGGAGTCCTTGATTGTGCAACCTACCTTGCAATCCTCTCCTTGGGATCCTCAGGATTCCATTCCTGTGGCAGCTTGAAATGCAGGCCGTACTGGTATAAGAACTGCGGCGTCACGTCCGTACGCCTGTTGCGGAACTCGTTCATCGGGTTGCCGACACCCCAATCGGTCTCAGGAATCATAGCAGCTGCGTAGGTCTCTGGAAGTGGGTACGACTGCCATCCAAATTCAGTCACAAATTTCGCGGCGGGATATGACCTGAAGTCCTCGCAATCAGACATGTAGTCGTAGTGGTGTACGCTGCCGTAACGGGTATCGCTGATCCAGCCCCAGCGCAGTTGATAGTCGTCGGGAGTGTCAACCAAAGCTCCTTTTGTTGGTGAGCTGCTGACAAAGATTGAAGATGGGTTGACCTGTTGCCAGCCAATCAAGCAGCAAGGGCAGTATCATTTGGTCGCTACTTGCTTACGGTGAGGTGGTTGCCCATCCAGATGTTGCACAATGTTGCATACTCAGCAGCCCACTGCTTCTGAAGTTTCGAAGTTCTGTTGGTGCTTGTGATAAATGGAACACATGGCACTCGTATCTGCACGCGCACTGCACTGGCTACTACTCAAGCGCTTGGCCAATGCAGAGTGATTGACCTTTGTGGATGCATCCATGATCTCAGACGGTAAGTTGGCAACATGGCAGATTACCCCCAAGCGCTACTCACCTTCTTGATCGCATTCCTCAGTGTCAAGACGTTTGCCATCAAATCAGACACAAACATGTTGCGGTTGCTGCGCACCATGGTGTTGTTTGGCCACTCATAGCTTAGTTCCAACTCGTTGCTACCACACCACACTGCAACACTTGGATGCCAGCTCAGCCTTTCAGCCTGTTGAGTGATTTCTTCTTCAATGTTGTGCAGCATCTCTGGATTTCTGGGATAATGTGAGCCGCCAAACATGGCATCCTGCCAAATGAGAATGCCATTCTCATCGCAGAAGTCATAGAAGCCTTCAGGCTGCAGGCAGCAAACAGCGAACAGCAAACACCTTTTGTGTCAGCATCAGTTCACAGCAAGCACTGTCCCTGTCGCTCTCGAGATGCTATCTGCGTCTACAACCCTTGGCCATGCTGCTACCACCCATGCACTGCATTACAGTCTACTTCAGGATCCCTGCTGCAATCATCAATGACAATACAGTCTTGTGCTTGATAAGCCCATCAGATCCAACTCACTGGTAACCGCTGCGGCACAGCATTAGTGTATTCCTTCTAGAGCAGCACCAGCATTTTAGGTGCTTTATGCAATGGTGCCACCTTGCAACTGCACACATCGCTATTGTTGGCAAAACTCTCCTGCAACACTTGAGGACTGAACTCACATGGTACAGACCTCCTCCCCAAACTCTAAGCAGGTTCTGGTTGGCTTCCACAGCTGCTGTCAACATGGACTCAATGACAGCTTGTGTTGTGTTGGATGGCAGCATCGTCATTGGAATAACATTCGCTCCTTTGAGGTATAGAGGGATCCCGTTGATACGGAAGTAGTAACTTTCAGGTACAGCACCCTCCACCTGCAATCACACACAGTGCATCAGCTCACTATCAATGCTGGAAGCTGCAACCAGGCAGGCAATAAGGATCAAGCCCGAACAAACAAACAAACAAACAAACAAACAAGGCAACCCACAGCGTTACAGAGTGACCAGCTGCTATTGCAAGCCATCATTCAAAGGCTTGGTGTGTGATACACTGGCAGAGCAGGGCAGTACAGGAACCCAACTTACACTTGGATCAGTTCCCTCAAACAAGGTCCAATCTCCCTTCTCGTTCATCGCCCATTGCCACCCTTCTTTAGCCAAGATACCCTCAATCATCACCTTGTTCTGGGTGAAATTGAATCCTGTATTGTTTCCAAACAAGCTTTGAATGGCCTGTGGAAGAGGCTCCTGAACCAGCTCCACTGTTCTGAACCCGACGCGCTTCTGCAGGGAACTGCACTGTGATACGCTAGAGGTAGCAGAGGTGCTGGGGCTTGCAGGATTTCCTGCAGCCGGCTGTGAAGGCGATCCACCAAATAATGGCCCCAGGAACGGGAGATTGAGGTCAAAGCCTACCAGATCACCAACATTGACACCCAGATTGAAGCCATTTGACAGGTTCAGGTCCACAGCAACACCACTGCGGGGTTTTGCAGGATTAGCGGCAGAAGTAGAGCCAGCATTGCTGTTTGCCTTGTCATCAGACTGCGTGATAGTGGGCTTGCACGCTGCACCCTGAGGCTCAAAGTCAATAGTGACGTTATATAACTTGTGGGGCCCATAGTTGCCTCCAGCAGGCCACCAAAGCTGTATATCCTCCTTCCTGACATTCAGCACAGTGCTGACTTCAAAGACGTCTGCATCATTATCTGCATTTGCTTTGAACTCCACATCCTGATCCTTTGTTAGATTGACCTCAGGAAGTGCAACAGTCAGGGTTCCATCTCCTCCGCCAAGTGGAACTAAGAACTGTGATGTGACCTTGAGGCGGAACCCGCTGGATGTTGCTTCTTGAGCAACATAAGCGCCTGTGAACACCACAGGGAGAACAAGCAAGGCAAGGATTGGTCAGCGATCACAGGACTTACTGCTGCACGGTCAATCCAGCCAGCATTGTATGTGCGCTGCAGGTTTAACCTCCCGCCTGGAGGATGCATCTGCTACACAGCTGTCATGATGCTGCCTGCTGACAAATAAGTCAGCAACTGTTGAATGCCTACAGGGACCTGGGATGCACAACAGCTACAGCTGCTGGTTCACGAGCTTTCAGATGATGTGTAGATGACCTGTCTGTAACTCACTTTGCAATGTTGGGGCACTGAACGCGATAAGTTCCACCGTGCCATGGATGCCAGAAGCAGCAAAGGCTGGCCCCCAATCCCTGCAAGTCAACAGGAGGGTGACAGAATTATCGCTTTATGAACTTGATGCTGACAACAGGGACTTGAAATCAATGTAGCCCACCCCTGTGCAAACAAGGAAGGGCGTTCCTGGGTTTGGTGGATATCAACACAGCCGCAACACGCATCAATGCAGAACACAGCACTCATTGACATTTCTGTTGCTGCTAAGTCTGTGCTCACCATCCGAAGTCAAATGCTGGCTTCCTCACAAAGTTGTATGCACCGATGGACCCGGTGTTCTGCAAATACACAGCAGATAAGCAGGGATGGGCAAAGCTCAGGCAGAGGGGCCTGCAAATGGATCTTCGTATACCTGGCACAGCGGCTGATAATAGCTTGTGTGACGTTTGACAGCATGCCAAATGCGGCATTAGTGAATTTTTGTGTTATCCCACAAAGAAGCAGCTCAAGTGACACCTTGACATTACATAAAGCAGCTGATGCTCAGCACAAGTGCCGTGCGTTGTGGTTGAAAGCTGCATCACAACTCAAAGTCTTGCAGTTCTTGTGGGAGAAGTCCTGCAGCAGCTTCCTTTATGATACCACAGAACAACTCACATATAGAGTAGGAATGTAGTATGGGTGTGCCTTTTGATACTCCAGAGACTTGTTGTAAGCTGGTGCTATGGTGATGCTGATGCTGTTTGGGGCATTGGGCATTAGGAAGGACTTCACAGGGATGTTCCAGTGCCTAGTTGTGGCAGCAGAAATGGTACAAGTGATGGGTGGCCAACAGATACAGGGACCATGGTGTGTGAAGTTTCTATGTACTGCTGCGATTACTCACGCGTACAACAAGGGGCATGATGCAGGCAGCACACCAGGGCAGGCTGATGAGGTGACACCATTCAACATGAAAGCCAGCATGCTGCCATCAATTTGCCAGCTGTAGGTATGAAGCATGACTTGTGACTGTTGCAACGTTGTGATACTGCTTGCACACCTGTGGAAGTTGTTGGTAGTTGATACTAGGTGTCCATTGACAGCCACGTCAGCGACAGTGTCAACACCTCCTAGGAACAACACAACCTGGTCCTGCGAAGCAAGTCTGACTGATTCCTCAGCACTGATCTCCATCGCAAATTTCCAGGTTTCAAATGCCACCCATCGACTGTCCATTTCGCCATATCTGCGAAGGCAACAAACATTGCATGGGGCCAAGTAAGGTTGTTGACCAACACCTCCAGGTGCAAAAGCCAGCTCAAGGTTGAGTACGGCGAGCTAGAGGATAAGTCGTGAATCTATATGTATTTAGAGCGTGATGCAACACTGACGCGGAAATACTTGTTGCTGTTGCTTCTTAATGGCCCATATCACTGCACTGCTGTGCATGCAATGTAGGCAGCAGCTCAACAGCAGCACGCAATCATGAGCAGCTGCTGACACGCGCAAGCCCAGAAACTCGAGATCAGTAATGTGAAGACAACTGCAAGGATTAGTCTCACTGCATGCGTTCAGAAAAGCCAGTCAATGGCAGGTGGTTGGTACCTGTACAAGGGGTCGCCGATGACTCCATTTGCCCTGAGAACTTCAAGTGGGTAGGCTGGAAGCGATGTATTGAGCGCTACAGAGCCATTGCTGTTGGACAGGTGCCATGTTTTATCGTTCAGGCGCAATAGCTCGGCACCATGGACTGCTGTTACCAGCAAAAAGGCCACGCAGCCACACAGAAGCAGCGATCGGGCCATTTGCTGCCTATTCAAGGAGATCACACGTATTGTCAGTGTCGCTGATCAGCATGCAGTAGCCTTGCGATCAACTACTTTGTATTGCTTGCTGGTTAGGTCCCTGCAGGCATGCTTCCTCAAAACCAATGAGCAACAGCAAGACAAGATCATTGAATTTACAGTATTGGGTAATCCCATGTACGTTGGAAGCTCAACAATCGGAACCTTAGCAGGCAATATTCAATGCCCAACGGCAGTTGCGCCCACCGACTCCCTTCAGTAGAGGTAGAGTCTGCATCAAGACAATTTGCAGTTATTAGTGTCTTGGCAGTGTTGATCTTGAAGGTGTGGAGCCCGACAGGCAATGTTCGCTTGCTGAAGACAGCTGCGTGTCTTAGCAAGTGCACAGCTAGCACCTGCAGCGCCGCAGTCACTTTAACAGCTTATTGTATATGCCCCTCAGTGCTGTGGGTGATTCACCATCGACTGGCTGCTGCTATCACGCTTTGTGCTTGGTCAGCAGCAGTGCATTGCCTGCTGGCAGGACAATGCTGACCAGCAGTACAATCCACGCTGAACAAGCTTCTGCTGAACCAGGTGTGTCAAAGTATCAATACGGTAACAGCCTACACTGTTACACATACGTAACACTGTCCAGTAGAAATGGAATTGGACGTAATGTAGTACACGACCCAGCGGCTGTGCACTGAGGAGATGTTGCTAATGCCACAAGCACTACTGGGCAGGCTGCCCAGCTGGGACCCTTTGAGGCTCAAAAGAGACTTGTGTGTCACTTAATACCGTACCAAGTATTATTGGTTCCTGTGCAGGCTGCAACCAGTCGATAAACATCATGATAATGAAATGATCATCAGTGAGCAGCAGTAAATAATTGCTACTAGCATCTAGTAGATGGCTGCTCAAGTGGCACACCTGGCAGACAGAGAAGTGTGCCACCCACCGACTGCAGTCACTGCGGCATATTCTTGTCACAGCTTATTGCAGTTGGCAGGTTCGCAGTGCTGCCAGGCAGTGCCACGGTGGAAGGACTTCTTCCAACTTGGCTTCCAAACACAGCGCCCTTGCCAAGCGGCTTGGCAAGAGCACTGTGCGGTATGCTGAAGCTGTTGTCAAGTTGTCAACAGACGCGAGCTGCGTCAACAGACGCGAGCTGCTTTGGCAAGCTGCATGCTATGCATAGGGCGCCCACCCCGTGGGCTTGCGCCCATGAACATGACATGTCTGTGGTGTTCTTTGTGCCACAAAGTTCAGGCTAAAACTTCTAAGTAGCAGTGCAGCATATGCGGGCTCAGCTGGCTGATGGCTACTAGCGGACGCCGCAACTGGCAATTGAATGGTCTCACGTAGCAACTGTTGTGCTTTTGAAGTGCAAATGGTTCAGGTTCTGAACACCTTGAACATTACGCTGGTTGCTATATGTTCTGAACTTCAGAACCTTACTACCACAGGCAATGTGTTGCTTGTCGCTGAGAACAGTCGCGCCAAGCACAGCAGCTCAAGTTTGATAGAGTTCTGGTTGCCAAATGGCAGGAGTAGCAGCAGCAGTGGTGCTACCACCCAGTGGGGCATATGGTGTCTTCAATAAAGAGCACTAAAAGCTCACACTAGGCTGAAAGCTCCCACTTTGGGATAGATGACACATGTGAGCTCGGAGGGAGGTCATGCAAATGACAGCACTTGCTTCAAGGTTGCTTGCACACGACATTTAGCATTGGTCCAACAAATCATGTGTGCCAGCTGCCGCAGCCTGCGGTTTGACGTAGATCACCTGGCAGGTATCTCCTCAAAGCCACTGCTCATTGTGTGGCTATGGCTGACTGACTCTGCTTGTTTGAAATGACCACAGCATAGCGATGGCATCACCCTTGCAAGTATAACGTTTGCCCAGCGCTCACTGGCAGGACCCCTGCTTCTTCTGGAGCTGGCCGGAGCCCATGGGCTCGGCCCTCAATGTCAGCATGCATGCCACCGATCATAAGCTGTATCGCCAAGGTGACTGTGGCTCATAAGCATCTGTGGGGATGACAGCAGATCACAGCAGACAACCGGCAACTGCCAAACAGTTGCGACTGAAGGTCCTGCGATAACTCTCGCACGCTGCTAATAACTTGTTATGGGTGATAACAAAACGCAAGGGACGTGAAAAGGTGCTCAACGTGAAGAACAGGGTTCGACGTGTTTGACGGGTTATTGCCATCGTCCTGCCCTTCCACAAGGTTGTACTCTGAGCACATGCACTGCGGCAGATCGAATGTGCGTTTTTGTGGAGAAGCGTTTGTTTTGTAGTCTGCTAAGAGCTGTTGTGCTGAGGGCAGGACAAGTTTCGCACCTTTTGCACCAAGGACAGCAACCATGGATACCGGGCGCATGCTGTTGCAGGCAGAGTCCAGTCAGGACACTGCTCCATTCTTCGGTTTCATCGGAGCAGCTGCCGCTCTAGTCTTTTCATGTGCGCAAAGTTTCAGGCAACCAACCCATCGGCCTTGGTTATGCATAAAGTTCTATATTCTTTGCACCGTTTGGAGCATGCGAACGTTCTTGAGCTCCACCTGCTGTGTGGGTTGAAAGGAGAGAGATCCTGATCGATACTCCAGCCTCACCAGTCAATCCTCTCCCGCAGGTATGGGAGCTGCATATGGAACAGCCAAGTCAGGAGTAGGTATTGCATCCATGGGTGTGATGAGGCCAGAGCTGGTGATGAAGTCCATCGTCCCAGTTGTCATGGCTGGAGTGCTCGGTATCTATGGCCTCATTATTGCCGTGATCATCAGTACGGGAGGTGAGGCGTGTATTAATGCAGGGTTGCATATGATCTCGTGATAGCAGCTGTGGCAGATTTCCCTGGGCTTTGCAAGCGAGTAAAAGGCATGTGTGGACCTGCCACTGTGCTGCTGCATCAGTGAGACCATATGTGGCACTGCCCTGTGATTGCAGTGGTCCCGGGCAAGTACACACTGTTTGATGGCTTTGCCCATCTCGCCTCTGGCCTCTCTTGTGGTCTTGCTGGTCTAGCTGCTGGTATGGCAATTGGCATCGTTGGTGATGCAGGTGTCAGGTGAGCTACCTGTGCTGATCACATTGATTTACGTAGTCGATGGTACCTTATGACAAGTCGTCCAGCATAGCTTAGTCCATCACACCCACAGCACACTTCAGTTCTGGCAACAGCACTCACAAGTCCAGTCATCAGCAGCTACAAGGCTGAGCACAGGAGACTGCCCAGCCAAGTGAGTTGTGATTCTTGCAGGGCTAATGCACAGCAACCCAAGCTCTTTGTCGGCATGATCTTGATTCTGATTTTCGCCGAGGCGTTGGCATTGTATGGTCTCATCGGTAAGTAGGCATCTGTGGGTCTTCTCAACAGCTGCATGTGAACCTGTGTGTACTGCTCGACATGCTTGCGTGTAACTTGTCTCATCACACACCCCACAGTCAGCTTTGCAACTCAGCAACAGTCGTATATCTCCAGTGGACCTATGAGGTTCGCTGACAGATGCTGCTGCATAGCTATCTTTTTCTGACTGTCCCCTGGTTGATGGTGTGCTTGCAGTGGGTATCATCCTGTCATCCAAGGCCGGAGCAGCAGCAGCATAAACAGTCTAAGCACTACACAGTAGGCGTTTTGCGCCAATGCCAAAACGCAGATGCCAATCCTGCAGCAGCAAGGATGAAACTATGGGTTTCAGCAACCAGTTTATGGGTCCACTAACAGCAATTGTGGCCTTGGGCCGTGCCTGGACGTCAAATGTAGGAAGCTGTGCTATCGCTCTGCCGCAATGCATGCTTCACATCTGCAGACCGGCAGCCAGCAATGGCAAGCACAGGGTTGCATGAAGTGTGGGTAGCAGAGCTGAACTCGCCAAGAGTTTCTCATGCGGAGCCCCACTGTTGATTGTATTCACAGCTTTGTTTCAACCAAAACACTTGTGTAGCATGTTAGATCTTGAGGTCTTTTACGGAGATGTTCACTATCACCGGTCGAGGTCACCAAGACCTGTCCAGTCCAGTGCTTTCAATCCGGCAGCATGGTGTGCTGGCTGTTTCTCATGCTCAGGCGACAGCACATGGGTAACAAGTAGCAACTACAAGACTTCAGAGGAGGGCATAGCGAATTGTCTCCAGGCAACAGACCATCCTGCAAGTTCTTGCAGCTCAGAAGGCTGGTATGACCACATGTGGCACTGTGGGGGTTTGTGTTTGGGAAGGTTCCAAACCTCTGTGGCACTTGAGTGCAGCCTTAGAGTGGTGATGCAATGGCCCTCAAATAGATAAGAATGATTCTTTTTCAGACATGAAGTAACTTACTTTATGTAACACATCGAAAATTAAGCACAGCACTCGAGGGAACTCACCACTGCCAGCGTTGTCACTACAGTAATGACAACCAATATGTCGGCATGCTGGCAGGCACTCATCATGGCAATGCTCAGTGAGCCTGCAGCCACCCCGTGGCAGCAAGTTGCTTAGCAGTGTGGCACACTCAGAGGCCATCAGGGCACAGCATTGAATCCCCCATGAGCGATTATGTTGGCTCCTCCGGGGTGCCCCACTGGGGACAGGTTCAACCTCACAGTATGGTATGGTATGGTATCATACTTTTGGAATGCTGCAGCTGCAATCTGAATCTGCAGCAGCATGACCCAGTTGGTGCCCAACGTCGGCAACCTGCTGTCCCCTCAGGCTCCGTTGGAGACTGCCAGACCGGGTTCCACACTGCTGGGCAGTGCCACTGGCATGATGCCATCAGCCGGGCTTCCACAAGTGAGTGAACTGGGCAGTACCAGCTGGGTACTGCGAATGGTACCACTAAAAAGGCCTTCTACTGCAGCCTGAGCCTATTAGTGAATCACACAATGATCTCGACAACAACTTAACGATGATCATGGCCAGTGGCTGCAGAACATGTTCATGAACAGTGATCACTACTGTCGCCACAGCAGTGTTCTTTATATGCTTGGGTTTATTGAGCCAGTTCAAACAAACAAAAACACTCTCGTCAACATCATATGATGTCAAATTTACGTGGCTTCCTCATACTATCAGTGATAATTGCCACCGAACAGCCAAAGCACTTGTGCCACAGGTGAACTTCTACAAACATCACCATGCTCTCCTACCTCCAGAACTTTCTCATGACCACTCTTGTATGCTGCTGCTGGAATGCTGTCTGGGCTGCTGTGGGATGAACATCTGCAATCTGCTCAGAGGCCTGCGTCTGGATCACCCAAGGTGTGGTACCCTTGCACCAACTTTAGAAAATGGAGTCGCACATACCAGCATGCCCCTGACAGTTGTGGGACCTTACCCCTGCCACAGTGTATAATGGTCTGCTGTCGCCAGCCGGGCGGGTTATCCTGTACTTGCTGTGCATAGTGACCTGACAAAACAAACAGCTAGGACAAAAGCCACACCCTGCCGATCCTCCATGACTGCACGGAGATGTTCCACGCTTTAGCCTCCATGCAAAGTGGAGATGAACATCACAGTGTCCCCATCCTGCAAAGGCGCATTCAAGGTCCCACTGCGGCAGGATACATGCAAGAAAGATAGCTTCTTGGTGTAGGCCTATTGCTAAGCAGTGGTGTAATTCATGTTGCTGGGCATTACATCAACGATGCAGAATTTGCAAGAGCGCATGGGGAGAGGTGATGGACATGCACCAGTGTGCCTGGGATGCCATTGACAGAAGCCGAAGCACGCTGCTGTGTTGCTGTTGTGTTGCGTACATTGGCCTCAAATCCAGACGTGTGACACGACCCTCATACATCAACAACAACAACAGTGCACAACTGAGGGCATCCTTCCTGGACACTGGGCCAAGCGATAGCAGACGCAAGCAATAGGCCACCCTTTTTCTGCCTACAATGGTCAAGCAGGCTGCCCACACGCCACAGGAAATTTCATCAATTTGCATCTCACCTCAGTTCCCAGTCACAGTCGTTGATCAGCACAAGGATACCTGGCCGCCTGCGCAGACAACACAATTATGACCGAGTTAGAGGATTGCATATACTACTAGAATATATACTACTAAAATATGTTTGAAATAACATACGAATGAGCTCGTTTGGAATAACATACGAGTACCTTAGGAACATAGGGCGGGTAGGCAGCATCCAGCAGCGTAAGGCAGCAGTATGGTGCGGTAGCAAGGTCATGCAGATCTAACGCATACAGCAGCACTGTGAAACCGTGGTAATGTGCATGTCGCAAGTCTTTATTTGTGAGCCATGGCTGCAGGCTTGCACAGCAGATCTGCTGAATACCCACTACTTGCAAAAATAACAGTCGTTAGTAACATAATGGCTCTGTTGCTGACTGTATTGGGTGTGGCACTTACACTGTGTCGCCCTTCATAAACAATTCTGGTCGATCCTTCAGCAGTTCATCACGCGTCCATGGCAGCAGCTGCCCTACATTCAAACCCTACGCGCATGCCACGTATGTTACATTAGGATTGATCATCAACGGTTACTGATAGCAGTCGGCAGCTGTGTGCTTGTAATAGCCCCATGATACTGTGGGGTGCAAACAGGCAGTCTTGGCAGCTGTTCGCGTGTCATGCTGGGGGTATCATGCCATGGGGTTTATGAGAGTTATGAATAACCTCTCAATAGCGATACAGGAACTATGACTGACCTATCTGCAACAACGTGGATCACAAGCTACTGATGAAAGGCTTCAGTGCTGTGTGCTGCAGCAGCTGCTCTGCTGTTGTCGGAAGTATTATCTCACCTGGCCGTTGCTGGGCACTTCAACATCATATTCCTTTTGGTTGCCGAACAATAGCTCTAGCCCGCCACTGCACAGGACGAGTAAGCCGGTGGGCTGGCGAACAACAATGAGGGACCGACGAAGCCTATGATATGAGCAGCGGGACGGCACCTGAATTCAATCTTGAGCTTCATGGCGTGATGTCCATGTGTAAAGTCCCAATGGTACGCGACCTGCGCTCTATTAGAAGATTTGTACCGCTTTTTGGCAGCAGCTAGTCTGCAGCAACAGCAGGCACCACCGGGCACTGACAACGGCTTGAAGCAATTCACGTGCATAAATGTATGTCATGCAGCACAGCAGCTGCTGGAGTACACTGGCAGCAAAGAAGGGTGCCAGCAGTCAGTGAAAGGCTGACATGTTACTATCAGGATTTTAGAAGTTAAACCCCCTGCCTGTTGCCAGTCTTGCAGACGCTGTGATTGCGTCTTGAGTCAACCAAGAGCCACTGCGAGCCTTCACTGTGCTCTGTGAGAAGTTTGCAAGGTGATAAACCAGCGGCCAGGACAAGTAACCCGAGCTGACCTGCATGTACCTGTCAGCTGGCATGGTGCCACGGTGTTCAGCGACCCCTCAGTGAGCTATGAGGTGCACTAGCAGCAAAGACACAACGACTGCCTGAAACGCTCCCACGAAAAGGGTACATCACCTGCAGGTGCCTGAATAACAGCTGCAGTGATCTAGCATGCACCATTGGTTCAGGGCTTAACTCCAGTGGATAGTGCTTGCCGTCACAGAGCGCTTGGCAAATCTGAATTGCATCTTGCATTGTTGAAAAAATCATCTTTGTCAGCGCACCGTTGGGTTATTTCCACGCGTACCACCGAGTCCAGTTGCAGCAACAGCATCACAGTATCGGGAAGTATGCCCCCATCAGGAGCATGCTGCTCTCACGATCATGATTGTGAAGCCGCAGACTGTGGACCAGCATACTCCTTATACAAACGCATAGATCAGTCTCACGTAAGCAGAGAGATGCTGACTCTTTCATCGCTGGTATCGGGACGTCCTTTTCTGTACCTGTGCATATGGTTTGCTGTAGATCAGATGTCTCAACGAGGATGTCGATGGCTCTTGCAAGAATGTATTGAAAGCGTGGGCCGCACGGACGCAAGCCACGGACAATCCATTAAGGAGTGACCCAGATGACCCTGAGTTGCTGATGCATATCCCGTGAGTGAGGAATCGCAGCATCTCGAATGTCTTGAAGTTTCAACCATCTTAACACTTGTTATGTGAGAAGTATTTCCCGTTTACATATCACAGTTGTCTACGCAGAGGCTGCCTGCACTGCTTTGGCTGTTCCCTCCAGCAGACACCTTCGTTGCCAGAGCCCCTGCCCATGAGCACGCAGCGGACATCCGCGTGCAACTTCACCAGGTCGTGTTGCATATGCCTCGTACTGCCGCAGGTTTGATGGTGCAGTGAAGCTGAAGGCAATCTGTGTCATTGGTGGACAGGATGGCAAGGCTCCATCAAAAATGAGAGCGTGAGTGGTGTGCTGTTGTGGCAGCTCACAAGCACAGCGCAGCCCATTTTGCGCCAACACACGTTGGTTCTTGCACAGTGGTAGTACGTTCAAACCATTGACGAGTATGGATCACGAGCAGTAGGCCAAAGTAAGCGTTGTATTATTCAAATCTGAACTCTGAGGGGCCCAAGTAGAATGATTCCTCCAAATTGGACGTCTAAGTGAAGTGCACGCAGTACAACAAAGAGTGATTGGGCACAAATCATTTTGAAGCTTGCTGTGATGGTATTATATTCTGCACTGCATGATGAGCACATCAACCTCCATTGTCTCTGTGCCTGAAGGGCCACTTAGTAGCATAGGATGGTGCTAATGCACTGCAGCTGCTGCGAATCACTGAAGTTCTTTGGTTGTGGTATCAACAGGGCTCATCACTTTGCTATGCAGGTTCATTAACCGTGATGATCTGGATTTCACCACCATCAGCAACATGACACCTATGCAGGAATGGGACCTGCAGGAAATCAACAGCAATGGGGTGCTGGAGTACCCAACACAGTAAGTGGTACTGTGAAAGCTGATGTTCAGCTGACTTGTGGGTAGGGGTGTCTGAGTAGTAGCATCTATTCGCAGATAGCAGATACACAGCCTCCCTTGTTTCCATGATTTGTTACTTTGATGCAAAAAACGACAGCAAGTTGATGGTGCTTATGAGCTTCTTCATCGCATAGTCTGACATGTAAACAAGGCACAAGCAATTGCTACTTACTGCTGCTGCTGCTGCTGGCGTCGATGCTGCAGGGTTGCCAAGTTCAATGGTATCCACTCCATAGATCTCCATTTTCCAGCCACATTCGGTTCAGATCAATGTGAAATACACTTCATTGGACTCAAAGGAGAGTACTCAGAGGTGAGAATAAATGCTGAAGTTGTTTGTCTGGTGACCTGGAGATGGGTGGTTATGGGTTGTGGGCACTTCCAGCCCTACAGCTCTGTTTTGTGTAGCCTTGAAGGCTTATTGACGAAGCAGCTTGACCCACATGCCTTGCTACCTGTACCCGTCTATAAAAAGGTGCAGACTGCAGAGCTCGCTGGCATTCACGTAACATGATTTTTGGGTACAACAGCTGTGGCACCTCCCATAACTGCACTGTCAATGCTGCTGTGCCAACATGGCACAACGACCGATTACTAGTTCCCAGGCACGCTTTGGGTGACATACAGGCATACCAGCTGTAGTCATCTATCCCATATCACCGACTTCTGACAGCTCTGCTATTGCTGCTGCTGCTCCTGCTGTTGCGTTTATGCGTTATGTCCGTCATTTGTTGCCTTGGGCAGCGTCAGCGCCGCGCAGTAGAAGCTGTGTATGAAGCCAGGCCAGTGCCAGGGGATCACAAAGTGCCTGATATGCAGGGCGCAAGATATGACGTCACTTGAGCACAGCACATGTGATGCCCAGGCGCATATGGAACTGTTATGAGGGATGCAGATTATTAAGGGTCATAGCAAGAGAGTTTAACATGCACAGATGTCGTCTAGGGATATGCAAAGACTTGCAGATCTAGCGTTCGTTCATGCATTTAAGGAGGCGGCTCCGCATGTCAGCTCATGTGCCAGTGCATCCAACATTCTGCATTGGCCCCGGACCTCTTTCATTGACCTAATGGCGGTCGAACCGCTCAGCATGGATTGTTGTTGTCCGCTTCTGAAATGGGGCGCGGGGCCGATGGCAGGATTGCTATGGCTAATGGGTAACTTATATATATATTGACCTTTGTATGTTTTGCTCAACTTGTACACCGCTGGCTGGGGCTTTGTGGGACTAGGTGTAAGTTACAGCCTAGAGTGAATCGATGTGTGTAAAAGAAATTGAGCCATGCAGCATTCAGTGTAAGCTGTAAGCTGGTGCTGCAGCGAGAATTCTGCCAGAAACACACTATTGGTAAAAAAAATTAGCCAGCACACTGTATCACGTGCCACGTGTCAGTGACATGTTCCCACAAAAAAAACCGCTGCAGTCCTAGACTCTACTCTCCACGGTGGAGAAGATCACCTTCAGGCTTGCTTCTGGCCTCCTGAACAAGTGTGATTTCAAGTGACTGGCGAACAGTTGCTGAGTGATCACTCGTCATGACGTTCAGAGCTCGGTTTGTCTCTTGCTGTCTGATGATGGGATCATCACACGCTGAGCATGTCACGGGATCAGCGAACAGCAGAAACAAACAGCACTCAGTGGCGGCCTCTCACACAAGCCACGACAAAAGGGGGGCCCAGCTTCTGTCAATACCATACTATCGTATTCAAGTTGAGTCATCTTGATGCAATCTGCAGTAGTACTGAACGGTGCTACTACTGCCTGCATCCCAACATTGAGCTGCAGCAACTCTCCGGCGGGATATCACTGCTGCAGAAATGCAGCCATGCTTTGCAGAAATGCACTGGAGGTGGGCTATAATCACCCTGTCGTGGAAACGGGATCGGTTTATCCAAAGTATATCGCAACAAATGCTCAGCATAATCGCCTCCTATAATCATCATGTGATGACGAAATTCCATAGATGTGCCAACCCCCCCTGCATGCTGTGCGTAGAACGTTTACTCACAGCAGTAGCCTACAGCAGCAGTGCTGCAAGGAAACATCTAAAAAATGCTGCTGATGAGCTACAGCGTGCCCTACTAGTAGTGTCATGCCTGACTGCACTGACTCCTGCAGAACGCGCTGCCAGTTTCTGCCCTGGTACAGTAGCCCAGTGTCAATTCACACAGTGTAGACCTCTATCCTTGCTGACTCAAGCTGGCCATCATCATGCCGGTAACTCAACAGCCACCTTGTGACACCTGCAACCCACTCCTTGTCTTTCTGCATTTGGGCCTGCAGGCCACTCTGCGGTATGACAGCTCCGGCCTCTATCACAACTGACTTTCCAGATTTTAGAACACTTTTCAAGTCCCTTGGCACCTTGGTGTATCCGCCACTGCTGTACCAGGTTTCCAAGCAATCACTGCTGCTGCTGCTGCTGTACTTGCAGCTGTCAAATGACTGTCGTTGGAGTTGGCCATTGTTGTCATAGGAGAACTCTACAGCTGAGCATTTAAGGTTTGGATTCTCTGACATGAAGGCGTCAATACTGCTGGGCAGACTGCAAGCAGCAGCAAGCAACTCCTTGAGTCATCATGGGCTACTACAGACGGATGTCACAGACACTCTGATAGCTCTTAACCAACAAGCTGGTACTACTAGGATAGTATGCTGCAGGCTAGCAACCAGGCTGATTGCTTGGTGCCTTGGCACATAGAAATCTGTATCTGACTTGGCAAGTTGAACCAGCAGAGCGCAGGGACAATCCTTTCCACCTGCAGTACTGCCAGGATGTGCTACCGCCTGCGTCTACTGTCAGGCAGCAGCAGTCCTACCTCAGCGGAGTGAGCAGCGCAGGGTTATGAGCTCCCAGCTTGAGGCCTGATTCAACATCCTGCATTCCTACCAGACCAAGGCTCGTGTGATGGATATGCTGCAGAGCAGGGCCGGTAGGGTCGGGGCGATATTGGATGTTCCAGCCCCACCTGTGACCGACGCCCAACGTAGCAGAGGGATGCTGTAGAGAAGGACAGCAGCAGTGGTGCAGCATTGATATCAAGCAGTGTGATCTGGGCTTCAATGCTCGTTGAATAATGCTCGCACCACAAAACACCATACCATGCCATGCCATACCATAACATACCATGCCATACCATACCATCCATACCATACCATACCATTCCATACCATACCACAAACAGCAACAGCAGCCAGCTTGCTAGCTGTCTGAGGGCTGGCTGCTGCTCCATAGCTCATGGTAGAGACAATCCTGAAAGTGCAGGATTCCTACATACACGCTCACCTTGACATATAGATTTGCAATGAATGGCATCTTGAAGCCATCAGCAGCACCTGATGCCCCATCCTGCTGCTGTTGTGGATGCTGTTGATGACAGACCAGCTCTGGTGGCAGGTGTGTGGGTGCCATGGCAAAGCCATGTTCATTTGCAGCCCACAGACGCAGCCCAGCAGCAGGATGAGCAGCCTTACTGCTCAGGTCAGGAAGGCGAGGCTGCAGGTACAGTCATAACAGCATTGGTAAGGTCGTTTACTGTCAAGAGAGCAATTTTCAAGCGGACTAGTGTCAGTTGATGGTGTTCACGGCCTGTTGCCGACATTGTCAAGAGCTCACACTTAAGTTCAGCTGTGCATAGTTTCCTGCAAGCACCTCGTTGGGTCCAGCTGATTGGGTTTTACATGAGTGACGCCCCGCATTGGTGTGGTTTATTAGTTTTCAACAGCAGACGCACCTCAAAGAAAACGTCAGAGACCCTGAATGTGTTTGTTGACCGTGTTTCAGCTCCTGCAGGTCCCAGTTCAACCTCTGTGTCAACGCTGTTCATTTGTACTGGTGCTGCATCTGATACTTCATACACATTCACTGTGATGGCGGTGGTGGTGTCTGTGCCAGGTGGCGATCCCGGCTGCAAAGAGTCAAACAGGGACAATTTGTCAGGAGCAGAAAGCAGGACACCATCACACCTGCTGAAGCTGTTTCATCAAACCAACCTACTGCAAAGAAGGAGCATCAATGGGGACACTAGAGTATCATATGCATGCTATTTCCAATCTTGGTATAAGAGGCTGCACAACAGGAACTCCTGTGTGGACATACTTCCAGAAAATGTCCTTAATCAAGCATGCTCTGCCTCTGCACTGCACTGCTGATGATCCGTCAAAAGAATGCTGAAGTGCTACCACACTGGGCTGGCCGATATTGACTGTCCCTTTAATACAGCCTCCAGCACACAGCCAGCTTGTCAGTCACACCGGTTTTGGGCGGTAAAGGGATCAACCCCTGCTTGGCAGTAGGATCTCACCTGGAATGCATACACTGACTGCCCACTGCTGATGAGAGTTTGATCTGTCTGACCTGCTGCTGGTGCAGCCCAGCGTTCCCACCTACCAGCTTGACCTAAGATTGTCCTGCAAGGGGGGGGGGGGGGAAGCAGCTGAAGATGGTGTGCCTGGGCTGGCGGTCACAAACACCAGCTGCTCAGTAGCCGGGTAAGTACCTTGCTCAGCAGCACCCATTCTCACACACAATTCTCACATGTGATGATGATTCAAGGCATCTGACTTTTCACAAGCTCAGATCTAGCGTTTCTACTGCCGTTGGTCCCACAGGCTACTTACCCATCACTGGTTGAGGGCATGTTTGATGCTGCTGCTCTGAAAGTATCTTCCGCTGTCACTGCCCTACTTGTGATCACTTGAACTGCTGATTCAGCAGGTGCCTCAGCACGATCAGGGCTAATTGGGCTTGTGTTGCTGGTACCAGCATCTGCATTGCTGCGATATGCGTGTACTGTACTGCTTATGTAGGGTTTAGTAACAGTGCTGAAGCATTTAGGGGTGAGGGTTTTGTTGGCTGTGGGCCACAGGTGATGGTTGCTGGCAGCACCTGAGATGTGTGGACAGCAGGCACCTTATTCGACAGGGCTATTGGCTGACCACTGTGTTGTGCAGGAGCATGGTGGATGCAGCAAACGTGTGCTCAGCACCCCTGGGATATGGCGCTGGCTCAGGTGTTGTGAGCTGAGGATGACTATGACGCAGCAGTTTCTAATGGAGACATCACGCACGATGCCCCGACAAGTCCTCGATATGAGAAACTCACCAGCAATGCAGGCACTAGAGATGGTACGACTTCGGCAGGCTCGACGTCCATAAGTGGGGTTGAACAGGGAAGTACTGCTGGTGGCAGGTCGAAACCCGCTTCCTGGCCCACGATCTATAAGTGTGCTGTACGGCATACACGCTTTCAACACAGATATGCCTGTTGAATGTGCGTGTGACCAACAGGTACACTTGTTTGGACTCGAGGCACTCGGGCTCAGATGGCCAGGAGCTGTTCCAGTGTTCCGGGAAGCGATGATTTTGTGCTGGCTTCACATGCACACTTTCTTCAACTGAACCGAGTGGATACTTGTATTAATCCGCTGTCATACCGTGGGCTTGATGGCAACATTCGGAGGTACAGTTGCAGCGTGAGCCTCGGTGATTCATACGTCGGGGCTCAGATCGTTACTGGTCTTTCGATGAATGCCTTGATGGATTGGTCTAGATGATCAGCGCCCGCTGTTCTCTATGCAGGCTCTCAGAGCGTTACGAAGTCTCGGCAAGTGCGCCTAAACAAACTGTGAACCAACTTGTTGCTCACATACCGTGTTTAAGGCTGGTGAAGAGAGAAGGATCATTTGGCATGATGCTACAAACCATGCCCATGCGGACGCAGGTATGCACCCTTGCATAACAACATGCTGATGCAGCAGCCCTTGCTGAGTGTGCTCGATATACGGAACTTGCACCTGCAGCTGCAGCTGGCGCGTGGATGTTCTCAGAAATTTTACCAAGCTCTTTATCGCACCTTCTCGCAGGCCACAGCGTGCTACACCAGGATACAATGCCACCCACCCGCTTTGTTGCAGCAGCACAGTGCACTACCAACCAATAAACATCTCAGGCCCTCACGCTCTCCTGCAGCATGCATCAAGAAAGGTACAGCGGTTCCCGTATGCTGCCAACGACTGGGATATACAAGCAGGATCAGCAGCTGCAGCTCATTGCTGTTCAGAACGCGCAACAGCAACAGCAGACCAAGGACAGTAGTCTGCAGGTACAGAGAGTCAGACAGCTCTGCTGACACCAGGTGAGGACTAGATTGCAGCAGCAAGCAGCAAGTATACAATAATGCTTAAGTGCAGGTTCTGTAACCTGATGCTGGGCTGTTGATATGCATAAAGTCTACATCCTTGTGTGTAACACGGCGCGCTATGCAGCACACATCTGTTACAACTGGCAACAGTAACAACAATCGAACTCACCCACCAGCAACCCCAGCAAATGTCTTCTGTCCGGGACCTTGGAGCCACTTCTTACCACACAAACATCACCGTGCCCACGTCCAAGGACCTAGCAACCGCCATTCTGTTTCGAAATAGTCTGCATGCCGGTTGATCCCCTCGCCAAAATAAAGTAGTGTTCTTATCATATAGTGTACACAACCTTACGCATCCGTACTTATTATCATTATTTACGATACAGCAGTGCGCTACATAGGATCATGGTGCCTTTGCAACACATTGTCAGGGGGATACTGTCAGTGTCCCCTTGACAGTGTGCTGCTAAGGCACCAGGTTTGATACTTATTAAGTGGTCCACACGAATCAACGTGCCAGTGACACTATATTACAGAATGTAACCAGTGTCGCTGTAATTATCATTCAGAACTCTCTTCACGCAGTCTACTGTTACATCATACCTAAGACATCGGTTGTCTCACTTTTGTTGTGCAGCAGCGCAACACAAAATCCCCCAACCAGCAGCAGCAGCAGCCCCTCTGCATCAACTCCCCGCAGCCCAGCAAGCACCGTGTATCGTGGCACAGCAGTAGTTGTAGGTGCGGGTCCCGCTGGCAGTACTGCAGCCATGTACCTGGCTAGATCAGGCTACCGGGTCCATGTCCTTGAGAGGAGGGGCCACCCGGGACAAGTTGAGGCTGACATCAAGCGCACTTACTTGATTGGCTTGGGTGAGCTACCACAATGTTGCATATACCGCATTTGTATGCATATATTGCAGTTAAATTAAGTAACAAAAAACGCCTATCCTAGACCTGAAATTTATCAGCAAGCCATTTTCACAAACAAAGTTCCTCTCTTGTTTCGACCCTGGTCTTCTGGTCTTCTGCTCCTACTGTTATAGAATGAAAGTCAAGTGTTCAAGACAGACAAAGTTGTCAATTGTGCTGACACACAAAGAGCTGTATTGACAGCACCCTACAGGAGTCTGGCATCAGCCTGCGTGACGGATTTCTATTCCTTTGTCGTTAACGTGCTTCATGCAGTGGGCTGTCACTGCATGTGGATTGTCCACAGCTAACTGCGAACCAATGGCGGTAAAGCAGCGGTCTAAGACAGTGTGCTTCCTGTCAGGTGTGCTTTCCAATTCATGTGATTCCATGTGGGTGCTGTGCAGGTGAACGTGGTTTAGGGGCTCTTGATGGTTTAGGCATCACAGTACCGCTGTCTGTTGGTCGGCCAATGAAGGGCAGTGTGTACGCTTACAAGAATGGCAAGCGGATTGAAGACCCCTTCACACCGGCAACAAGAATAAGTGAGACCACCAGCTGCTGGACCACAAGCTATATATAAGATCTTATTCATTTTATATATGTTTTATATGATATATTATATGAGGACTGTGTACTGGATACTTTTGAGTACCATATCGGCCGGCACTCTGCAGCAGTCCTGCCAGCCGCCTTGCTCCTCATATTGATCATGAAGTGTTCCCTTTCACTTTGGACAAGGCGGAATGTGTGGCCATCTGAGAATATGCCTTAGAACAGATAGGTGTACTTGTACTGCCGCCAGATGATGCATAGATGGTTGTCAAGTGCACTGCTGCTACTGCTGCTGCTGCTGCTGGCATCAGCGCGTCAGAAAGCAATGACACTGACTGAAACCATTGTGCACTGCTTTTGCCGCAAAGCAGTGGTGCTGTCTTCAAACTGCTGTATATGGACCATGCATCACTTGACTGCTGCTGCTGCTGCTGCTGTTTTGTTGCATAGTTGGTGTTGATCGACAGGGACTAGCTGCCTTTCTAGTAGACCAAGCCCAGCAGCAGTTTCCAGAAGCAGTCACGTTCCACTGGCACACACAACCAACAGGATTCAACCTACGGGAAAAAACAATCAACTGTGGCAGCACAGAACTGACCACCAACACCACCACTACCAGCAGCAGCAGCAGCAGCAGCGGTGGTTTGCCGGCTGTGTTGCCCTATGACCTGTTGGTTGGTGCTGATGGTGCTGCCAGCGGTGTTAGAGCAGCACTGGTAGATGCTGTACCCGGGATGAAGGTATGCTAGTGGCTGTTAGTTAGGCGATATAACAGCGTACAATAACAATTATAAACAGGTCATAAGCAAATGACTAGTGATTGAATGCCAGTGTGTATGGTGATATACATATATGAAATAAATGCTTGCCTTTTGCTGGATTTCAAGGCAGCTTGAAGCGACAGGAACTTGGCAATCTGGCTGCAACGCCTGCGCTTGCAGTGTATGGTGATAGAAAAGCACCAACACGGACATGGACACTTCTCCTGTTGTTGTCAGAAAGCGGCCTTGCAGCAGCAGCAGCAATGCCAACAGATTCACATCCTCTCCTTTGGGCACCATGATTATTGTGGCTGTGTTGTTCAATGCACAAGTGCATTTTTACCCTGGAAAGATAGGCTAGTACGCTGTTGAGTGAATGTTCTCTCAGACTGACTGTTAGACTGACTGTTACAATTATGTTATTTCATGCATCACAGGTTGAGCAGCTGACATCACCTGTGGCAGAAATGGAGTACAAAGCATTCCACAACCTGCCATGGAACGATGCTATCAGAAACTTACTCCCAAACTATAGCAATTCACCAGATGATGCAAACAGCATGCAGTCAGCACAAGCAACAGCAGCAGCAGCAGCACCCACATCAGCAGCAGAGCAAGCAGCCCGTAAAGAAGCAGCAGCGGCTGCCGTAGCACTAGCAGCAACTGCACCGGGGACGCCAGCAGCAGCAGCGGCAGAAGCAGCAGCAAAGGCACCACCAGCAGCAGCAGAGGAAGGGCAGAGTCATGGTCTTGGGGAGGGTATGACTTTCTTTGCCTTCAACAACCCTCAACCAAACCAGCCAAGCCCAGGCAGCATCACACTTTACCTCAATGCTGCAGGTCAGTATGACTTGCTGTCTTCATCAATTGAAAATTGTTATTTTTGTTACTGTGCTTCATCAAGATATCCATACATGTCGTTGACAACAGAGCCTGAATATTGACAACTCGTTATCGGCAGCAAGGGTACAGGCTGTGGGCTTTTCAGCAGGTGAAGTGTGCTGCTGTGGTATGTTCACGCTGGAAGTGTGTGGTCTCCAAGCTGCATCAAGACATCCTCAAGTGTGCTGCTGCTGCTGCTGCCGCCCCTGCTGCTGCTGCTGCTGCCGGCACCGGCGCTGCTGCTGCTGCTGCTGCCATCTGTGACCAGGTCTCTGGAGTGGCACAGTGTATCAGCCCCCTGGCAAGTATGAAGCCATGCATGGTGATGTGGCAGCACATGAGGCTGCCATACAGCAGTTCACACCGCCCACCTTCCCTAAGGAGTGGGTACCAGAAATGGCACAGCAGATGGCAGAAATCAAACCAAGCAGGTACGGAATGAATATCACCTGCTACGCATATATACCAAATATATGTGTGCACCACAGTTAATGATTTGTACATATTGTTGTTACCTATTATCCAAGTTCGACAAAATATTCACATAGCGGTATTCTTGTACTAACTTGGGGCATGCATCTGTTAGCGCTGCGGACGATCAAGCCTTTCCAGCATCAACTTTTGTGGCCTTTGCGCTGTTGAATCTTGTCAGTGTGGAATGATCATTCGTTTGGCTGTGTGCTGTTTGGAAAGAGGCTTTACCTTTGAGTCAATTATGGTTCCAAGAGCAGGGGCAGCACAACGCATCGTGATGAAACCACTTGCCTATAGGTGGTTTCATGTAAAGCACCACAGTGAAGCTAACCCTACCACAACACACACTCCCAGCCCCTTAAGGGCACCCACAGTCCATGCCACCTGCTCAGGAAGAGGACGGTGATAGGGCCTGCGCACTAAAATGTTGGCAAAAAAATTAATCCTCATCCTGAATCTAGAATTCGCAGAAGCAGATCGCCCCGGGTCCGTCAGTGACTCTACTGGCCAGTGCAGGGCAGCCTGGCCTGTTGCTGTGTGTGCCGTCACCGCCATTCAACTGGCTTGTTCTAGAACAACTGTTTTTTAAGAACAAGAAAACTATATACCATATATAAATCAATAGAAAAGCATAAGATTAAATTGACCAGCTGAGGGTTAAGGTGGCACCAGTGCAGGGTGTTGGCAGCGCCGCCTGCATGGCTGGGAGCGACAGGGATTGGGGGCGGCCGCGCTCTCTGGGGGAGGAGGCCATCAGCCAGCTGTGCAGTCCTGCGCCACCATTCAGCATGTTTTGTTGGTTTCATCACGATGTCATTCCTCTTTGTTGCAGCAGCAGGGAGAAGAAAAACAACGGCTTGCGATCCAGATGTCAGGATTGCCGCCTGTGCGGGTGGTCATGTGCATCTGCAATAGTTTACTTAGTGTAGGCCCACTCTGCACGTGCCCTCCTGATAATAATCTTATTATTATATATATCATGTATGATATCTCCATGACTGAAGTGTGTGTGCTACCAGCTAACACCAGCTAAGAACACACACCCCTCAGTCATGGGATATCATGCATCATGATGACGATCATCAAACACTGATCACAGCAAGGTGTGATGGGATCATCAGGATCACTGTATCTTCACAGGCCAGGCAGTTTTTCTGTTGATTTCTCAGTATCGACCATGTGCCAAACGTCAGCTGACATCACCCTGCTGCTGCTGCTGCTGCTGCTGCTGCTGCTGCTGCTGCTGCAGGATCAACCCCATGCGCCTTGTGAGTGAGTTGGCTGCTCCGACGCTGGGCGCAGTACTGCTCGGTGATGCAGGTAAAGGCAAAGCACATGCCCAAGTGATCCTCAGTGACTAATGTAATCTCATCGTTAGTTGTCGTGATGCTGTATAGCACTGCCACAACACCAGTAAATGGAAGTTTGGGGGCAGCTTGATATGTTAAGCCAAGAGTTGTTGCCTGCCCAGCTTTATTCCTGCAGAGTGCTGCTGAACCTCCTGCACAGTCTGACGTTGCTGCTTGTTTGTCTTCTTCTTCTTCTGCTGCTGCTGCTGCTGCTGCTGCTGCTGCTGCTGGTCAGCTCACAATGTGACCCCCCAGATGGGCCAGGGCTGCAACAGTGCACTGGAGGATGCTGCATTGCTGGATAAGGCACTCAGCAGCAGCAAGTACAACATCAGTGCTGGCCTGCAGCACTTCCAGCAGCAGAGGAGGCCACAGGTGGACACAGCTGAGCTGATAATCAGTATTATGCAGCCATCGCATTTATTGCCATTGCCCACGCGTCTCAAATCTACCCAGTAAATTCAACCCACTGTCGGACAAGGCGCAGTGCATGATGATCATATCTTAATTGTGAAAGGCACAGCTGAGCTGTTGGGCCCTTAGCATGTATGCGTCTACCAGGCAGGTTTTGATTTGTGTCTGATACAATGCATGTACAAACAGGTATATTATGAGCTGAAAGGCCTGTGAGCGATGTGTGACAGGTTGGCAAATGGATAAAATGCCTTGCAGGGCATTCGCACAGCAGTGTGCAACTGTGGGGACCTTGGCCTTGACCCTTGACCCTGCGGTTCTGTTTGCTGCTGTGATATGAACGCAGGTTCATGCCCTGCAGCACATGGAGGAGGAGAACAGTTGGGTCAGGCGCCCTGCAAGGATATTCCAAGATCCTCTTGACAAAACCCTGGCTAGGTTTGCCTGGATCAGCTTCTTTATGATGCTGCCGCTGCTCCGGCTGCTGCCAGGCATGAAGCAGTATGTGCATGCCTCGCTGTTTCAGACCATCATGTCCACCACCATACCCTACAATAAGCTGCACCGGGCAATCAGGGTTGCACCGTTTGCGGTTTTGGGGCTGTTGGGAGGAGTGGTTTGGGGTTTTCAATTGCTTGTTCGGAAGATGTTCGGCTTGTAAGCAATGGGGTTCAAGGCCATGCCTCGTTTGTAGGGGATTGTACAAACAAGAGGATTGTACAACAGCGCGGGGCCGATGGCAGTAAATGCTATAGCTGCAAAGTACTGATTATTATTATTACAACAGCGGTCAGGGACCAGTCAGGTTTGCAGAACTGTCTGTCGCAGTAGCCTGAGCTGATCCCATAGGCCACTTTGCCGGAAACGGTAACTACTACTATCACTGCTGCTGCTGTTTGGTTTAAGGACACCTTTTGGGATGCACGTGTATCGTACGGTGTTGTACAACATTATCACATCATAGAGCACCGTATGTGTTACGAGCATGTGATCAGGAACCACAATGGAGGCAGTTGGATGGAGAATAATATTGTGACATGTCAGCTGAACAATAAGAACGATGTTGGTGATGTCTGCGCCCTGGGGCCTTCAAGTTCTGTATTGTGAAAATTCCAGTGATGCAGTCAACTGCACAAGGTTGTCAATGCATGTCGGCGCATTTGCCATCGCATTTCAACTTGCTGCATGGCGGATCTCTTTTGCAAGGTTGTAATATAAAGCTCATGTACTACAGTTGGCCAACATTGACGGTTAAGCCTCGACTCAGTTTCATGGAGCTGTGGTGCGCCCTGGGGGCATGTGGTTGCAGCGATGGTCATTGTGCAGTACAGGAAGTGTCCGTAGTTTCCATGCATTGGGGCTCTGCACTGAATAACTGGTTGTGTACCTGCTGCACGTCGTTAGTTGTGCCTGGCAGTGTGATGAGGGGCCCTCAACCACATGGTGTGGTCTTGTCAAGAACACCAAGTATGCGGGTTATCACACTTGACCATGGCATCAACGAACTGTGGTGGAGGAGGCATGACCTACCAAACGACGGCAAGTAGTAGTAGTAGTAGTAGTAGTTATCCTTTGCGGCCGAGCAGCCCTTGCTAAGTGGGACAAACCAGGATCTTGGTGGCCGCCACTGAGCCTGGTTCGGCGAACCAGCTCACCAAAGATCTGTATATACTCCTCAGGGTGGAATGCCTTGTAGGCAGCTCTATAGCAGCAAAGAAGAAGAAGAAGAATTACCCTTTCCGGCCGCAAGGCCCTTGGGAATATGTATTTGGTGGCTCGGCCACACCGGCACACCAAGATTAGACCACCCTCAGGGGCGCCTTCAAGGCACAAAAGCCCACTCAGTGGGGGTGGTATTTGGGCAACTCACGCCATGATAACACCCAGCAAAACTCCAACACCAGCGAGACAGAACTGAGCATGGAAGGCTGCGAAATCATACATGGACATGCCAGGGACCATACAACAAAATGAGCAGCAAGTGGTGAACGCTACCCTATGCAACACATTGCAGCAAAGTATGCAGGGGGGAACTATCCCATATATGCATGTATGACATATATGTCTATATAGGTCTGTCAAACGACTTGGTTGATCTCGGAGATCTGAGACACACTGTGGTGACAACATGCTGTGTACACTGTCATGCGACAGCCCATCTTGGCTTCAAGCCAACTGATGATCAATTTTCCAAAAACTGACAAGTTGTGTAATTACCCAGTGCCACTTAGTGAGTTCCCTCCCTCCTGCCTTCCTGTTTTCTGCCTTGGTAAGTAGGCTGAGAGTGCGACAAGAATTCTTGATTTGAATCAATCAACTGCCTATGTATACCATAGATTGGCTATTGGCCCCAATATACCTAGGCAGGGCTGAAGGAAGAAAGCCAACTGCCATTGTCCTAGGGTATATAGAATGTGCACATCATTGCGACCACCCGGCCTGCAACAGCCGTTGCCGCTGGCGCTGGCCAGCACAAAGGGCAACAAATGTGAAATGCAACAAAAGCACTTCCAGGCTGGGTTGCACACACGCGCTGGCCAGCACAAAGGGCAACAAATGTGAAATGCAACAAAAGCACTTCCAGGCTGGATTGCACACACTGTACAGCCTGTCACTGCAACAATACAGCTGTTGTTGCTACCAATCAGCACACATGACAACATATTACATACATGGGAGATGTGTTTACAAGATGTCATGGGAATGCGAAGCAGTAAGTATTGATGCACTCACGCATATATCGACCGACAGCACTTAGATGGTCATGTTGCTGATGATGCTGCAGTAGTACTGGCAGTCAAGGCACCATGCATGCGCATGAACATGCGGACAAACAACTAAATATGCAGTGACAACACTAGGAGGTGATGATTATAGTGGTATCAAGTGCAACCTGACTCGATGGTATCATGACACCACTGTACCAAGTAAGCAAACACAACCAGTTATCATAAGTGGCATTTGCGTGAAAAACCCTTTGGCAAGCCAAGTCCAGGCTCATTGGGCATTGCACGGCATCTGATCATGATGTAGATATGTATATGGTCAATATATTAGCCATCAGCCACAGCAATCCTGCCATCGGCCCCGAACCCCATTTGGAAGGCACCTGATCATGATGGTTGTGCTGGTAACGTACCATGTGACAACTACAGTTGTGCTTGAATGCACCTGGTCCAGCAACTTCAGTTGCAGCTTGAAGGCTGCAGACAGATCCCACATGTGATGCATTGAAACTGACTCACTGAAGACGGTTTTCAAGAAACCACTCGGCCAGCGTCCTCAGCTGTTCTAGATATGAGCCCTCAACCTCGTCCTCATCGTCTTCAGAAGGAGCAAAGCCAAGTGCACGAGCATCCCATAAATCCCTAGCACTTCCCAACAGGCCACAAAGGTTTCCCTCTGGGATATCTCGTGCTGCTGGTGCATCAATTAACATCAATACCATCTCTGCTACCCCTCTTTTGATTGCATCATCCAGCAATTCTTCAACAGCATTGAGGTCAAGTGCTGACACTGCGTAGCCCAAGGCTTCATGAGTGTCATCAAACATACCATCAAATGAGAGCATGTGATCGTGAACATAACACTTGACGACATCAGGTCGAACAACTCCAACTTGTTTGACAGCATCCTCCCAGTGACGAAGTATTTCCACCAGAACAGAATCACAGTCTTCACGCTCCAATGCTTCTTGTACAGTTGGCAGCAACATGTCTGATGAATCCGGCATAAAGTCTCTTATGTTGTCTGCAATGTAGCGAACCGCCTTTTTTTCGTTGGGCTAGAACATCACGGTGGCATGTAACAGTTCAGCGCGTGCCTCAAGAGGAAGCAGCAGGATGTGGGCTCGATTGTACACTAACCTGCCCTCAAACGCTGTGTTCACCAGCAGCAGCTCACGCAGCTGGCTTGGAGATTCGTCAGAGACCTGATGGAGGTGACATCAGTAGCAGCAAGGACAAGAATAGCAGACAGCAGTAGCAGTCATAGTCAGCATGAGTTTCAGCACGATAGCAGCAGTAGTAACCCAGTGTAGTAACAACAGCAACATGGGATACTTAGTCCACTACTGCAGGACTCCAAGTTTGCAAAACTTTTAAGGTTGCAAGATGGGCACACCAACATACCATTGCTATGTGTGATAACTGCAGCTGATACGTACAACGTAGCCATTGCTGAACCTGGAACAACGCACTCTGACAGTTTCTCCAACACATATCGCCTCCACGACTTGCGAGAGACCAGATGTGACGTTTGCTGCTCTGTACTGCTGTAACCAGCTCTGCAGACAGCAGACAAGCGTGCGGGCTTCCTCAGATTTACCCAACCTTGACAGGGCACCCAGGACCTTTCTGGTTATCACAGCGTCTGACAATTTCAGGCCGGCCCTGATGCAAAGCTGGCGTAGGAACTCCATTTGTTGCCCTGGAAAAATTATGCGTCCATGCTTGATCCATTCAGGTTCCCCGGACAAGGGGATGCTCAGGAGCATATCAGCAGTCTCCCTGGCATGGGGGTTGTTCTCCCTAAATAGCACGTGCTGCCAGGCCTCGGACTCCTCCTTGTCTGTGCTTTGAAGCAGCCAAATTATATCTTGGATCGGCCGTGAAACATGCCCGTTGTATACATCAACAGCAGAAGCTGCCTTCCTCAGCAGGACGTGCCGATGCAGACAGTGACCGGCATTTAATGCTGCCCAGCAAGTTTTGCTGATTTTCTTGCTGCTCAGACACAGCAAAATAAGATCTCGTATGTCAAGATTCTCGTTGTTCATCATGACGTGCAGGATTGAGTCCATTAGCCCCACATCCATGTCGTTGATGCGGTTGAATGTTGTGTCGCTACTTGCTGCAGACAGGATTCCAGGTCGGCATCAGGAAGCGTTCTCAACAGGCTGGTTTGCTGATTCAACCCACATTATATGTTGGCTGGTCCACCTCCTTGGTTTGAAGCAAGGTGACAAGGCGTACTACGCGTAAAACGGTCCTGGTCTGGCAGACCACGCATGAGTTCAGAACTATATACTATACTATGTCTGTTAACATGCATGCGCCTGTTGTAATGCGTTAGGCACCAGGATGGTGTTTATCATTGCACACCGTCAAGCTCGCCAAACTGCTCACGCGTTTGTGCAATGCGAACCCGTACAGCATTGTAGCAGTCAAATTACTTACGTACTCATCAGTCTTTGAGCTGGGCCCACACTGCTGATGAATGTCTACATCGGTTGAGGGCCAGCTGGAGTCTTGCTGCCAGTCACCTGTCACTGTAGCTTGGAAATTTCCTCAGGCCTGACCGTCAGCCCTTGTCTGTCTGAGATTCTTCAGAAACCAGAAGCACGCCACAGCACGGGAGCGCATGACTGCCATCTGTATGCCGTGCCATGGCCGGGCCATCATGGGACAGCACCGGTGCTGTGACGGTACCGTGACTGGGTAACAACACTCATGATCAGCAATTGGCAAACTCAGTGAGAGTTGAACCCCCGTTTTTAAAGGGCGCTACATCATATACTTTCCACACCTGCAGAACATGTCGATCATGCAGTGCGCTTCTCAGCAGCACTGTAGTAGGAAATGCAATATACTTGAAACTTCCTGAGTGAAGCTGTTTTCTTGACTGGCAATAGGACACGAGCACTGCCTTGATAACAAGATACAGCGTTCTCCCACAACAGTGACAGCACCCCATTAACTTTGGACAGAGGCACCTCAGGTAGGTGTGACACCCTGCTGCACTCACTGCTACACTGTCACCCAGTTATCCAGACGACAATAATGTCATGTAACAAAACTCAGGCTGAACCTGCATGGAGCAGGTTCAAGGTTCTTCAGCTGACATCTCACCATTGTGCTGCTATCTGATTACGCCACTGGCAGTGCTCCAAGCACAAGACTATGGTAGATCGCATAAGACACCCTCAAGCACTCCCAATGGAATGATGTACATTGTGCATGCGCCATATACAGGCATGCTGACATCATATATAATGTGAGTAAATATCCTGGAACACCCTGCAGCAGGTTGCAACAGGGTTGGCTGGGCTGCTTGCTGTCCATACAGACCCAGCTACAAGAAGTCACCTATCTACACTCTGTCATGCACAAATGTCCGTACAACAAAAGCTTGCTGGCATCCTCAAATGTGTAGAGTCCCAAACCCCGCAGCCACGCTGGACCTTGTCACAAGGGCATGGCATACATAAAGAGTACCTGAGTATTGTTATTCATGCATGCTGGAGACACCTCGGTGCATGTTTTGCCACCAAGTGATGAAGTACCAGGTATGTCATTACTGAGACTGCACTATTATCAATCCTACTGTAAAACTTTTCCCAAGTGCAGCCTGGGATAGTACCTGAGGTACCATGCCGTGAGGAGTTGATATACTGCTGGTCCACTTGCAACTTGGGAGCTCCACATGCCCGATTCCACCACATTGGCACGCAAGTTTAACCCCATGGCCATGAGCTGGCAAGCATCTTCAGCTGTTCTAAAGGTGTCTCATCCTCCTCTTCTTCCAGCTCATATGTATCAGACTCATCTGGCCCAGCGCCCCAAGATCCTCTGGCATCTTCCAACAAACTTTGCAGAGTCTCTCGCTGAATATGTTCTGCTGCTGGCAGCTCACACAACACCACTATTATTTTTGCTGCCCCGGGCAGTGCTGGGCCAGCACTAACTGCGATGTCCAGCAGGCCTTCAACAACCTCAGGGTGAAGTGTCAGCGCTATGTTGCGCAAGGCTGTCAGGGTAGCATCATTCATAGCTGCACTCTCAGCGATGAAATGGCCCAGTACATCCCTGATGACGTTGGGGCTCATGGCCGCGACAGCATTCTCCCAGTGGCGCAAGATCTCCTGCATGATATTGCAATCCTGCTCCAATGCTGCTTGTACGGTGGGCAGTAACATGTCTGATGGCATCTGACCAAAAGCTTCTATGTTGCTGTCAATGAAGTCTATGACGTGTGCTGCGTCTGGCCAGAATATGGTGGCAGCATGCAGCACTTCAGCGCGTGCCTCAAGAGGAAGCTGCAGGAGGTGGGCTGGATGTGGGCTGCCATTGAACGCCGTCTTCACCAGCAGCAGTTCATGCAGCTGGAGCGGAGTTTCCTCAGACATCTGATGGCCATAACACCGGAGGGAGTATGGACAAAAACAGCAGACAACAGCAGCAGCAGCAGCAGCAGTAACAAGAACTTAGGAATGCCACTCCTGACTAAATTAGTCCACTGCGGCAGGAATCTCAGCCTGAGGCAGGCTGCACAGCTTATAAGGTTGCAAAGCCGCAAACGTCACGGTTGCAGTTGGGCAATGTTCAGCCACTAGTATGCGGTCTGTTGATGCTGCTGCTGTACATGTCAGACCATGCTGCTGCTGCTGCAGTGACTGCCCTTGAATTGGTGATATGGTGCTGCCAGGAAGATGCCTTTTTGTGGGCCACAAGGTCAGTAATGTCGCTGGTCATTAGCCTGCCATGCAACGGCAACTTGCGAAAGTTTTGCATGCCTTGCTTCTGAAGCAGCACTGCTTGCTAGCCTAGCAGTGCTCACGTGAGCACATTCTAGGAGTGACACACCAACTATACATTGCAGTGTGTGAGAGATGCCGCTGATCTGCAGCCAATCCGCATGCATCCTAGGATGTTGAGGCCTCAACTGCAATAAGTCAATGATATTTTTGTGTACTTGCCAAGTTTTAGGTCTGGATCTAGACCAACGCACCATGGCAGTATCTCCAGCACATATGCCCTCCATGATGTGCGAGAGGCCAGACGTGACATTTGCCGCTCTGTAATGTTGCAACCAGCTCCGCAGACAGCAGACACGCTTGAGAGCTCTTGCAGCAGCTCCCATGGCCAGAAAGTCATTGGCGCCATTAGCCAACACTGACAGCTGCACAGCCTCCAGGACCATCTTCGTGATTACCCCGTCTGTCATCTTCAGGCCAGCACTGATGCAATGTTGAATAAATTCAATCGAGTCAGGTCCTTCAGACAAAGGGATGCTGAGCACTATATCTGCAGTCTCCCTTCCATGGGGGTTGTTCTCTGCAAAAAGCTCGTGAGGATCGTCCTCCGACTCCTTCTCATCTGGGCTTTGCAGAAGCAAAGCAATATCCTGGGTAACCCTTGCAACATCGGCGTGATGCTCTAGGTGATCAGCAGAAGCTGCCTTCCGTATCAGGTCGTGCCGGAGCTTGCAGTGTCCAGCATTCAACTGTGCCCAGCAAATCCCGCTCATTCCCTTGGTGCTGGCCCCTTGATAATCAAGACTGGCTGTCCTAACCAAGTACCTAGATTGGTGCCAGCTCCCTGGCCATCTCACTCACTGCTGCGCCGGTGTTTGGCTTATGTTACATCAAGCCTGCTGATGGCCAATAAAGCTTACCCTCCTGCAGTCAGCATACGAATATTGTTTGGGAGAGGCTTTCCAAGTTACGTATTGTATATAACTGTATCATGATGGTGATATCAACCATTCCTTCAAGGCTGGAGCGCAACAGGATGCGGCCAGCTCGGGCTAACTCAGCAAAATGTGACATATTGAATACATCAAACAATGAGCGGTAGCCATGGCCACTAGCACTGTACAACCTGTAAAAACAAAGAGATCTGTCTAGACCGTCTACAGTGACTATTTGTTGCTGATTCAGCACGCTGTTCACTGTAGATGTTGATCAACAGGCTACAAGTGCAGGTGCTGACACGATTGTTTGTTAGCTATAGCTACAAGTGTGAACATGTATTCAAATAGCCAAGTTGGCTATTTGATATTAACAATTATTGTTGTATTAGGGCGTTCTCCTCCAGTAGTGTATCAATAACAGTCACAACATCTCCAAGACGTAATGCAAAACGTGATAAAACGCGCCTCACTTGATTCACTGCAGAGTATAGTACAGCCTGCATCAACACATTGGCTGTGATAGGCACTGCAGCATCTGCCGACAGGTCATCTTGAAGTTTTGACAAAGGAAGAGAGTATGCCAGATCGCTGTTAAGTATTCTGTTGTCAAGCTGCAGCCATAAGTAGTGTATGTGGGTGACTTTCAACGCGATGTACTTGCTGTGGCCCTCTTTAAAATTGTCCTGCATGCAATCAGAAGAAAGCCACTTTCCTACCAATGGCGGAACTGCTATTTGCAAGTTACACTGACTAATGCTATGGGTAGAGTCAGAAGACAGTCACCTGAGGCATTTAAAAGCCACTTCTGTTAGGCTAGTAAGCCTGGCTTCAACTGTATTTTATCTTGGGCGCGTTTGCTGGCGGCAGAAGTTTTAAGATCTACATGATATATCCTGAGAGGAACTCTTTCAAACATGCCGGGCCTGTGCCATTGAATGAGCAACAACTGCCTACTGGCGTCCAGCATGCTAGCTTCAGCCTCACTGTGTCACTGACTGGCACTCCCAAAGTGTTGACACTGAAGTTCAGTGCCAACATGTCAGGCAGTCAAGCAAATTCGTTGTTCCCCTACCTCAGCAAGTATTTAGATGTCAGTCAATGCCACCTGCCCACAGCCAAGCACAGTAAGTGCCATACCAGTGCCCATGCAGCCCACCAGGACCACTGGCATGCCGAAGGTACTGGAGGTGAACTGCTGCATGCACCATATGCTACATCAGCAGCCCTGCCATCGTTGCTGAAATTGATGTTCTCCTCGGCTTCAGATGTCAGGTAGTCATTGTGCAAGTAATAACTCATGTATATGGGTGCTAGCACATTGTACCACTTCAGGGTTTTGTGGAGGTTAGGTATTGGCGCCTGTGTATAGAGCTGCGCGACTTGAGCATTGTACAACGCTGCTGATTCTGCCATAGCTCTAGCTAGAGCTTCTTCAAAAGTTTCCGATTCTGCAAGTATTGTTCACAATGAGTCAACTGAAGTTATCACAGTAGTGCTGCGCCTCCTTCAAGGCAAGTTGTTTTTCTAAGCTGCCATTCCTTGATAGCAACTTGATAGCAACTTGATAGCAACTTGATAGCAACTGTAGTTCGCCACTGGCATGGTCACCTTACAGCTGCATGTACTTGACGTCATGCTTGAAGGGTGCCGACACGCTGCACGTTACATGCATGCATGCTGCGCAGCCCCCGGTTGAGCTGGATTCCTTTTCTTGCAGAAATGGCAATCACCTGCTTCTGAAGCTTCTGCCCCGGACCCAGCACCAGCTTCTAAAGTTTCTGCTTCTGGTCCTGACTCAACACCAGCTTTTGAAGATTCAGCTTCTGATCCTGGATCAGCGCCTGCTTCTGAAACTTCTGCCATCTGCTGATCAGCCTGAAGCTCTGAGCCACTAAAAAGGCTGCTTGCTTGCCCAGCAAATGATTCAGCACGAGCTGAACATCCTGTCAGGTGACCAGATTATCACAACGCAGCAGCTACGGTCACAATAACGCGAACCACTCAAAGGGATTGTCTCTGCTGTGACATGGGCTATGCTGTTGAAGTCACAAAAACTTCAGTTTGAAGCCTTTTACACTGCAGTTGCTGTGGCAGGCTGCCATCATGCAGTGAATTGTCTGTGGTGACAGCAATGGTGTACTATATATATAATTCCAATAGTATGATGCCATCCCTTGCAAGTCACCTGTTCAACTGAACAGGTGACTGAGTCAATCACAACACGGCTGATCAATATCCTGAACAGATGGCTGATTGAATTCACTTCAGTTGTGCTTGCTAAACAGGTTGGCAGATCTTCCACCCAGCTAGGCACCAGTGCCACATCTTTAGTCAGCTTCCAAGGTCACCTGGCAAACCATTGTACCACCTTTGCGCATGCCTCTAGTGAGATCATATACGTCCCTATAAAAGATTTCCAAGCTTGTTGCTTGCAGTGGTGTCTTGAACACTCCCTCAATGTTCCCTTTTTCAGTGGCTTTTCTGTACCCATCAAACAGACTTGCAGAAAGTTGCATCAACCCAGGGCTGGGGCTGCTGCTGTTGCCTGACACTGGTTTGGCAGCTCTCCTTATTGCCATCATCCCTGTAAGAAACCAAAACAAGCAGACAAATCTGTTCAGCACAATTGGTACTTTCTGCTTCTTACTACGTGCCAATGATCCCAGCCTCTCTCCCTCCTGCAAAAGCCGCTTTGAAAGCGTTTTTGCGCAAGGGTACTGTGCCCTAGGCTATCCAATAGTAGTCACCACTGCCTGAGGTCTGGCATGTTCTCTGACAGGGCACATGAGGTGTAACGCAACCCAGGTTGGGCATACTGGCCTTTGCACACATGCCTCTCATGCTGCCAGAGCGCTCCGCAAACTGTCGTCATGACGATGCAGTGACAGCAGGCTCCATTTTGAATCAGCTCTTGCTGTACTACAGTATAATTGACACTAGTAGATTCTCTTAGTGATGGCAGCGCATCACTGAAGTTTAGGGGACAAAATGAATGTGTTCACTGCATGCCATGTTGCTGGAAGAAGCAACTCACATGTCCTGTATCCTTGGTACTGAGAGACCCATGCGCTTGGCAATGCTGGCGAAGCTGTCCTTTTCCCACTGAGATGCAACGCCAGTAGTATGCATACCCCCATATGGGGGTGGAGTTCATAAACCAGGTGAAAGAGTGTGTGGGCTGCCTGCACGCCAAAATAACAAGATCAATTAGCACTGGGGGGGCGCATCCGAGGATTGTGACAATTGATCGTCTTGGGTTGCATGCAAATGCGCCATTTGGACTGCAGCACAGTGTGCGCTGGTCTCGGCCAAGCTGTGGCCAGGCCTTGGCTGCCATGGCCAAGGAGAAGTTGCTTAGGGACGTTGGCACAGCTGAATGACAAACAAGCAAACTCTTGCTGCAACTGCTAGATCTTAGACACGGCCACATGCCACTGGAGTCCAATAGTGGCACTGCCGCAGCAGGTGCGATTTGCTGAGACGCACAGGCACACAGCAGCTTTATCGTCCGACTATAAAGCTGTTGGGCCAAAGCAACATGCATCTTCTTCATAAACATTGGTGGACTCACGCAGACTGTGCCACTGCTGACCAGTCAATGGTCTGGGTTTCTATGACCGTTGATGTACTAACACTGAGTTGAGTGCAAGTTTGGAGACTCTATTCATCACCAAACATGCACTAGCACTTAGCGCAACAGTGACTGTTGCTGAAACCGCAGAAGGTATTGCCTAGTAGTACTGCATTTGCGGTGTACTTTGAACTCAAGGGCCTTAGCACCGAGCAGCTCGTACGACACAGGTTGACGTCTGGCTACGAAAGCCTTGGCCCAATTATTGCTGTAAACATGCCATCTTAAGATGCAGTCCACTTGCCTGTAATGACGTATTGCTTGCACTTAACGGCACCACAAGGTCCGTCAAGGCAAGCAGCGCCATCTGAGTGTGGGCACTTGACACTGGGTTTGTGGTCAATGAACACCACGACCTCCTTGCCCTATGCATGAAAGTGTTCTGCTGCCTCTAATATATAGTGCTGAAGCATTGTCATCTCAGGCTGGTTCCTGACATGTGCAGTGGTATTCTCTGGCGTGCTTGATAAGATGCAAGCCGCTTGATAAGCTCAGCAGCGACAACGTCCAGTAAGTGACCGCCACACCGTGTTGGCAACAGAAGCAGATTCTCCAGCATATACATGGAGTTCTCAACAACAACAAAGACCCAGTTGTTGCAGTTGTGGTGTTGTTAGAGATTGGTTCAGCATCTCAGTGGTTTTTCTGGAGATTTTCATTGCTCCGTTCCATGCGCAGTTTTCTTGTGTGGCTGAGGTACATTGTTAGTGCGGACTGGCCATCTGTTGCTGATTTTGGACCTTGGTGCACAGTACATGTTGACTCAACATGTACTTGAAGTGCAGGCTGGCCACTTATACAACAGTATGTGCAGCAACATACAAGTTGAATGTATGTGCATTGCCTAGTCATGTTTCTCAGAAGTTCATGCAGTCCATTGTTCCAGGTTGGTTGGGGTATGTTGGTGTTGCAGACCCTTTGTTCAGCATGCCACAGCCTTAAGGCTGGGGAAGCTTCCCCAGGGGAGGGGGAGAGTAGGCAGCATACGCCGCCTTTGAGAGCTTTTAGTCTGTGTCATGCTTGTTGAGGTGCAGTGAAGTACAGGAGTTATGAGTGCAGTGTCTTAAGCTCAGTGTTTGAGGTCATTTGGCGATGATGTGTGTTGTTTGTGCAGCTGTGTGTTTCACATGATGTAGGTGAGGCAATGGGGCGACAGACAGTACCCGCCATCTACTAGTCACATGTCACTGTGCAAGTGACCTATTCATTGCTTGTGCTCTTGGTTCACAAAAACATACGTCTGTAACGGATTCTACACTACACCCTGGTGGAGCCAGCAACACTGCTGGCGGTGGCTTGCAATGGCTACGGGCCCAGTGGGCCAACTTTGTTCTTCTATTTGAAGCTTGCTTCTGAATTCAGCCTGAGACCAACACTAACATAAGCAAGCGGCCTCTGGCTGGCCGGTGCCAGGAGGCCTGCTAGCACTAAGACTGCACATGCTATTGACAGCAGGCAATGCCATGCCTGCGGCAGGCATTCACTTACTCCATTCTGCGGCACTGCTGTTGCCAGCAAAGCCGTTGAGAGGTTGCAGCTGGGGCACATGTCAATGAAGATGACTACTTGGTCTGAAAAACGTTGAGCACAGCTGGGAGCAAGGTGGTAAGCCAACGTCGTCGAGACGTCTTGCCGCTCGCGCCACTGGGTGCCCAAATTTGGGTCTTTAAAGACCGTAGACACTTGGAGAAGCCATGTGTTCCCTATATCGCTGCAGCTTCATTTCTTTCGGAGTCTCCCGCAGGAAAGCACGTACTATATGCAAGTATACTTTCGTACATTACGTATACGTAGTGCCAGCTGCAGTGCACGTGCACGTGGTGCCACGTGCACCTCGGTACGTATGTGAGCTTCTGGAGCAACATAAGCTTATAAGTGCGTGGTAGCCTACCAGAATGTGGATATACCTCAATTCGTGTGCCTCGCACTCTGTCCATGCGGCATACATGTCGCTCGGCCTTGCGCAAGAGAGTTAGCTAGTCATAGCTACAGCTGCCTCGGGGAGCTCGACGCCATTCAGGATATATTACAACGCATATGCATGCTGTTACATACAGCGTTCTATTCTGCATTTATCTGAAAGGTAAGCTGTATTGCACGGTATACGAGCTCAGTCAAAAAGCAATTCATGAATTAATCACCCACAAACCCAATTGAATTCAGGCAACTGTGCGACTGTGATTTGGCATATATTTGGCGCTGAGTGCTTCAGCTTCCCCTGTACAGGCCAGCTAGCGGTGAACCTAGCTATATGTGCACTAGGCCTCGGACTAGGCCTCGGACTAGGCCTCGGATTAGTCCAGCTTGTACTGAGTACTGCACTCTGCAGGCAAAGACTTTGATTTTTTGGGGGAAGCAAAGACGAAACGTCTGAACTGTGCGCCTACAGGTCGCAAATGGAGATGAAGCTCGCAGTGATAGCCGTTGCACTTGTGGCGGCGTTCCTAGCAGGAGCAGGCCTGCCTGGCCTCATGACGGCGCCAGCGCTTCCCAACGCCACGAAATTGCCGCAGCGGCGCCTTCATGTTGGAGAGGCTCTGCATGTTGTCACCGAAAATTGTCCCAGCACGTTATCTGCCAGTGACACCCATTCCTGGGGACCTGCATTGCGCCAGTTGACCAGCTTAAGCTACACTGTGCGTGGCACCCACACTGGCAGCCTCGAGCTCCTGCCCATGGCTCCCGTTTTCTCAATCATCTTCATGATGATGCAGTTTGTCATACATATGGTATCTATCAGAAAGCTGAGATTGAAGCAGCAAAGCATGGAGCAGCAGATTCTGAACTTGGAGGAGAATCAGCAAGAGTTAGCAAGGCACAATGAGACGCTTGAGAATCGAGTTCAGGCTGCAGAGCAGGCCGCCGCTGCTGCCCAGGCAGCTGCCACGGCTGCCCTGGAGGCTATTGATGCAGCACCAGCACCATCACCATCACCATCACCATCACCAGCACCTGCACCAGCAGTTGTACCAGTAGCAATACCAGCACCAGCACCACTGGCAGCACCAGCAGTTGTGGAATCAGGAGCCTCTCAAGTGAGGGAGTTCATTTTTGTGCAAGGCCTAGGTGAGAGAGAGGTTTTCACTGGTGCTGCGGGTGGCAAGTACTACATCAACAGAAACGATAACAAGAGCTATCTGCGCAAAAACGCTCAAGTGGCCAGTATTTACAGGCGTCAGGTGTAGTGTGCATACAGCAGCAGATCATAATGGCCGGCTTGCACTGCCAAGGAGTGGCGGCGGCTTGCCTAGCACAAAGTGCTCCTGCACCTGCTGTTTGAGGGCTTGACCCCCTCTTGTCCCGGCATTCAAGTGGTGTCTGAAAACCATCTGTCAAGGACCCTGAGATTTGCGGGTGTATGATCATACAGCAACATGCATCTCATATCAGACTGTGGCACCTTACAATATAGAATCATGTACAGTTGCTGCTGAAGGTTGTACATGCTATCTTGGCTCTGAATGCTAAGCCATTCCATATTCCTTTTTACTCAAAATTTTTTATCAGTAATCTTTTGATTTTGGGATGACTATGGGTCTTAAACAGGGTTGGTGTATGCTGAAAGATGATGATTCTGCTGAATGTGTGGAAATGGATTTAACACATCCTGCAAATCCTTCAAGTCACAGACCTCATGCATGACCATGTGGCAACTTGGTCAGCAAACAATAAGCATTTTGCACCCTGTTCAGCAATTCTTGACAGTTCTTCAGTGTTATATCCGCCAGGGTACTTTCTGCTTGATCTGGACAACTATGGCTGTAGTAATGGTGTAGTTCATCATACTCTTGATGCATGTTGTGCTGACTAGGTGTTATCAGAGCCTAGTAACCACTGATCTGTAGAGAAATGCAATACATGTCTCGTTTCTGTCTGCAACAAACAACCTCGTTGGTTGTTGCAAGGCTTTGTCTGCTGGAGTGCCACTCCAACAGTTTTGCCAACAATGATGGTTAATATTATGTGGTGGTTTCACAGTCTGAGGTTTTACAGGTTGAGGTGGCAATGGTGCAGTGTGAGTGTTTATGCAGTTGCTTGGCAGTCAAGATCACACGTTGAAGCTTGATGGTATATCATTGACTGGATCCGATCACCTGCCAGGCTTGCATGCCCACGGCTGGAGACAGCTACTTACCTAGTCGCATTCCCAGTAGGCCTACCCTAGGGTCCAAGACTGTAGCAGTTCAGCTGTTTGCAAGTTGTTGAGGCACTGTCCTAGCCTTTTGTAATGCAAAACTGCTTCCAAGCTGTACAAGATCACTGCTTTGATAGCAGTTTGCTGAGGGGCTGTATATCCCTGCATAGGTCCCTGAGCAGCGGCACACTTCAGGCAAGGATAAGTACCCAGGCGATCTAGATGTGCCTTGTCACCACTGGTTGTGGCATGGTGGTTGAGCGTGATGGAGTTCCGATAAATAACACCCGATGGTGCACTGGCTCGCAAATGGCGGCATGTGCAACATGCTTGTAGCTTATAGGACAGTCCAAGCGTGGCCTGCAGGGTCACCTTTTGTCCTGCGCCATGCCCTTTCAAAGCTGCTGCCGCAAACTTCATCGATTAATCAACACACATGTATACGATCTTCAGGATGCACGGGCATCATCAATACTCTGAGAATTATGATAGAGATACTACCTCCCTCAAGTTGACCTGCAGTCAGTGCTTGCAGCTGCTGGCAACTTCAGCGGACCCACCTGTGCCTTACAAGAAGTTCTGCAACATCAGCAATATCAGCAGAGTCTTGCAGACCAAAGCAGGCCCAGCCCTGCCGGCCCTGTTCGTCAATGATCATTTCTTCTAGGCTGTCCTGCTCCCCGCAAGCAACACAGGCTGTGTCAGGGGTAAATGGGAGTCCCTAAGAAACCGTCCTCTTCTGCAAGATCCACTGTGTATGGCACAGGACCATGCCTGATCGGATTCAGCAGAGCAGAGCAGCAACAGTGGCAGTTGGGTGTGTATAGCTCCTGGCACAACCAAGCAGAGTGTTAAACCATGTTCAAGAGTCATAGGCGAGCTGTTACTTCTTTGTCTATGCGCATGCATTGCCGGGGCCTGATGAGGCATATGCGTTGCTGTCACAACAGCTGCACAAGATCCGGCACAAAACTTGTTGCTTACTGAACTCAGTGAGTGACAAACATGATAGCTGTGGGAAATGCAGCATTGAGGTGATTGCATGCGTAGCTTGATGGACATGGCTCAGCAACAGGTGCTGAAGCTAATCATGTGGAGATACATCGCCATGGCCCTGTTCGTTGGCAGGTTGCTCACCATTAGAGGACTCTCCAGTATCATTCCTTACAATTTTGAGGGGATTTGACGCCTTTCAGGCTGCTATCTCGGAGTTACTGCTAGAGCACGGTATACAACTATGCGCTCTGTATATAACTATGTGCTTGCTCTGCATAGTCATATGCAAAGCATATACGAACTCGGAGCTGCACAGTGTGACCATCAGCTATGGTCACTACGGTAGGAAGGGACTTACGCGCGGTAGTCACGTTCAAAATATGCCTGCAGCTTTAATTGCTGATGTGCCATGCAAGGACACTACAATAAGCATGATACCAAATACAATTGCTATATATGCAAAGGCTGCTTGATCCCGGCAATATGCCAGCAAGTGCAATGATTAGCTGCGGCATACTTTGGGACAGCCTGGTGAATGACTTGTGAGACGATCAAAATGCGCATGTCAAATCCCTGCACTGTCTACCCTTAGGGACCGCACCAGCCTCTTCCGCAAGCATGCTGAGTCCTTTGAAACAGCAGCGCTCATCGGACACCCAACAAGCTGATCAAGTGCATATTGGCCCTGTGGAGTTTCGAGACAACGTCATCACTCATTTGACAAGTAGATTAGTAGACAACCAGACCCCACAAGCAGCAACCCTCAAGCTACGGCCATCACTGCAGAAAGTGCACGACGACTTGCTAAATGTTTTGAACAACGCGGTGCAGCTGAGACAGAATGCTTCTTTGCTACTAATAGGAGAGCCTGGCATCGGTAAGAGCCTGGTAAGTCATCCGTATCGCGCTTGCAGTTGCCTGCTGTGCTCAACAGCAGTAGAGACAGTGATTGCTTGGATTCTGACAGGGATATTGCAGCTGCTGTGCGACAGAAGGACATACTTCAACGTATGAGTTACACATACAGCCTTTTCGGCCGCTGCATGCAGGTAATAGAACGTGTCCTGTGCTCAGCCAGGAGTCAGCACAACCAGGATGCAGCCAACCCAACACTTGGAGTGGTGCGGCTTAGCGGGGTCTTGCACTGCGAGGAGCGCACAGCGTTTCAAGAAATCGCACACCAACTCTGCAGGTGATCCGATCCTGACCTTGTCTGGGGTATATGCTGCCCATGAGGGGTCTCTAATGTTCTGTGAGCACAGCTGAACACTTCACCCCATCCTGCACAGAAGAGCTTCACCCTGATGCACGTCTAATTAGGCCAGATCCTACATGCGCAATTTGCAGATGACATGAATGCATCTGCTGTTGGTATGTACGCATTCTGTGCCGCAGTACCTTCAACATATCCTACAGTCAAAGCGCAACTTTTGATGACAACCTAGCATTCTTCAAGCAAGTGCTTTCAGAACTCCACAGGTAAACAGCAGGACAGATACGTGCAGTATGGATTTTGGGTTTTATGCATGACAAAAGCAGCCAGGTTGGCCAAAAGCAGCTGACAGCCTTGCTGATTTCAACAGAGTTATAGGGATGATGCAGCAGCACCAGCACCTGTAGCTTACACAGGTGACATTTCTGGCCATTGGAGATCCACCCTGCTGGGGCCTGCTTCACAGCGGACATCCCGTGCTTCATGATCCCCCCCAGCAGCAGTTTCATACGATGACCTTCGCACTACTATCTCAGTGCCCAGCTGCATAGCAGAGCTTCAGACATACCTGGCCTCTGCCTGACCTGCATGTAGAAGAGATAAAGGCATGCAACATTAGATGAGCTGGCAAATGAACTGGCATGCATCTCATACCTGGGTGGTCATGTGGCGTCTAGTTGATGACCAGTGAATTTGCCACCTGCCGGTCATGCTGCTGCAGGGCATTCAAAACAGTCGTGTTTGTAATAGACCAGCTCGAGGCGTTCATGAAGGCAAGCAAGCAGACGCTGCTGTACAACGTCTTGGATGCACTGCAACACAGCCAAGTGCAGGTCAGCACAGAACTCCTTTTGTTTGTCTACTTGATATCGTGCTTTTTTGTCCTGGGTAGCGTTTGGCTCTCTAGAGTGAGGTTGGTTTGCCAAGGGCCAGCCAGCTCAGCTGCTTGTGTTTTAGTAATGCCAAGGTGGTACTACCCCGGCCACCAGCCAGACAGGTCAACTTATGATACTACTGTCTCTCAACCAGCAATGACATAACTACCTAAGAAGCCGCCATTAAGTGCTGCAGACCGCCCATTGGCATCAAATCCCAACCAAAAAATTTGAACAAGCCTACTTGTGTGCTCATTCCGGAACCAGGCTTGGTTAGTACATCAGGAGCCCAGCGCTGGAAGGTGTAGCAGCTGAATTACTTATTACATACATATTACTGGTGCCTATAGCACTTTCTGGTGCCCAAGCAGTGTCAATTGCTCAGCGGCTGATCGAGTTCACTGCTGTGCAAACTACAGGCAGTTGTGCTGGGAGTAAGCTGTCACTTTGACGTCCAAGAGATGATGGAAAAACGCGTGAGGTCACGCTTCAGCAACCGAAAGATATTTCTACCAGGCCTAGCAGCTCATAAGGTGCGTGCAAATGCGCTCTCAGCACTTGACCAATCACACCATGCAGCAGTTGTACCTCCTGGGCAACAGCCTTACACTTGGCGCTCATTAATCTGCATGGACTGATTCCCTTGTGCACGCTAACAGCAGTACGTCTGCCATCGAGCATCTGGGCTGACTGCTCACAAGCACCAGGCTGCAGCTTGACATGATTATTGTGGTAGCAAGTCACTCGCCAGGTGTGGGTACAGTTCTACTTGCACCTGCCAACCTCTGGCATCGGTGTGCAACTGCTGCAGCAGCTTGCAACTTGAGCAATTATAGAGAAAAGAACACCACAGTTGCATGCTTCATAGCGACTAAAGCAATTATGCAAAAAGAACACCACAGTTGCATCCTTCAAATGAACCCAGCCACCATACTGATAGCAGGGTGTGGCGTCTTGCATGATGTCAATCGCTTGCAGGACAACGAAGATTCTGCTGGTGCAGTTCTGTCTTCACTTCTGCTGCTCCCTAGCGACTTTCAACCCGCCAACCGCACCCAGCAGCACAACAGCTGTGTACACAAAGCACTGGACAGCTTACCAGTAAAGGTGCGTCAGCAAAGTCATCAACCCATCATGCTCAATTACGTTGAGCTCTGTAAGTTGGGGTTTGATTGCAGATACGGTGTTCGGCCATGCCCACTGTGTGTTGCATTGTGTAGAAGAGAAACCCTTGACATAACCAGCCTGTCTGCACAATTTGGCATGGCTACCTGATAATAAGTTTCTACTCCCTGTGCAATTCTGCGTGCACCAAGCATCAAGCCCAACTGTCTGCCAACTGCCTTGCCAATACAGTGACTCATTCCAGAATCACAGCCAGCTTAGACAGCGTTTCTGTCTTTTCTGTGCAGCGCACCAAGTTGGTTGATCAGGCATTGCTAGCCAGGTTCTGCGTATCGTCTGCTGTACGAACTGACGGTCAGAGTCTGCTGCTTCTGGTGTCTCTGCAGGCTGCGCTCCAGGAGGTGGCTGCTGTAGGTGTGACTCCTCGGGAGCTGGGAGTGATTGCCCTCAACTGCCTGCTGGCCTGGGAGTCCTCATGCACCCAACAGATAGGACCACTGCAGCCCGAACACCTGCAAGCGGCACTGAAGGGACACATCAGCAGCCATGACAGCAGGGTGAGTGTGTGCTGTGGCCATTGCTGGTCAACATGTCGACATGATTCTTACTTATATTTATCTATGCCTGGCTGACTCGCTGTAGCAGACCACAACATTCTGGGCATTTGCAAGCAGCATTACAGGTTGCAAGCAGCGTTACAGGGGCGCATCAGCAGACAAAACCAAGACAATGTGCTTCGTCCTATACTTGACTATGTGTTGACAGGGCCACAGCAGTCAGAGTCTTTGCAGGGGCCCTGTTGGTGCATAACCTGCAATGTGTTTCCTCAACTTGAGCAGCCGCAATAGCAGGGCCAGGTAAGAGGATTGGATCCACGAGGATGGATGCTAATAGGTGTGTCTGCTGCGCAGACAATGGTAATTGATGTACAGCTTGTGGTGAACATGCCGTCGTGTTGAATGCTGCAGGTTAATTCGCTGCTGGGCTTGTCTGTGCTGGAGCTGTGCCTGCTGGTGGCAGCTCAGCGGCTGGAAGACAGAGGGTCACCAGAATTCAATTTTGAGGTACAGTGGGGTTTTGTTGGATTTCCTATACTTGCATTCCTGCAACAAATGCGTGTGCTGTTTACGTTGATGTTGAGCTGCTTCAATTTAGATCAATTTCATAGGTGGCTTAAGACTGCTTGAGAGAAAGACAGGTGTCATAGAATTCAGCACTCTTCAGCACAGCGACATCAAAGCAGGTTGGATTACAGGCTGCAGCTGGTGGGATCAGCACCATGCAACAAAGAGCACCATTCATTGGCTCTAAGCTGTCAACCACACACATTGCAAGACAGCAGACAGATATCATGCCGATCAGCAGCACACCCAGCAAGATCAAGCCATGGTGCAAGCCAATAGGCAATGCCACAATGTTGAAGCAAGGCGCCATGTGTTGAACTGCCGCTCGCTTCATCTCCACGCTGCTGCTGCTGCTGCTGTTCTTGTGGCTGCTGTTGCCGCTGCCAATCTGGCTGTCAATTTGCACAACATCAGATGTTGCTCGATCAGTTTATGAGTGTGCGTCAGATGCAGATGGGCTACTTGTGGAATAAGCAGACGGCATGGCAGGCATTCAAGGACCTGGTAGACCAGGGACTCATTGCTTTCACGGGCAGCAGGTGATCACGCAGTGGTGCTGATGAAAACTTCTCTGTACATCAGCCATCTTGAGCGATCCTTCGTCATCGGTAGTAGGTGCTCAGGAGTACATGCTGGCCGACTAAGGCTGCTTTTGTCAAACTTATAACAGGCAGACGTTTATTGCAGAGCTCTACAAAGACTAGCTGCACTTCTTGGAAATGATAACGTCTATTCATCAGATTTTGGCGCCTACCAGGTGCATCATCATTCAACAGCTGCACTATGTACTGCTGTTTGTTGCTGCCCCTGCTTATATCTCATTTGTCCTGCAGGGCAGGAAGCAAGGGGATGATGCAGCGGTACCTGCCAGCACAGTTGCGGGTAGCAAAATCAGAACTGCAGCAAGGCCTCCAACAGCACGAAGCATGTCCAGATTTCCTCACTAGATGGTTCACTGGTGACGTTGTCGGGTCTGCTGTGACACTGGGATGATTGTTCAGAGAAGCTTCAGTTCAAGCACCATCCTTAGGTGATGCATAATGTGAAAGAGGTGTAGGCCATGCGAGATTTGCAATGAGCTGGCAGATCAGCTGACATGGCCACCACCCTGGGCTGATGATGCTCCATCAGGACTTGTGCTGCTGATCCCCCTCTTGGCACCCATTCCTGGCTTCATCTTGATCCATGGTTCACCAGATTTGCAGCTCTGTTTGACAAATTCCTGGACATCAGTCTCAAGCTGCCTGGTATTGAACCAAGTATTGGCGGTTTTGCATCCCATCTGCATCCGCACTGGATGTTTCGATGGCAGCATTGGCAACGGGTGTTAGGCGTGTCGACACGCTGTGCTCGCAGCTTGCCTGTGGTCTTGTCCTTCAAGCATACCACGATGCCCAGTGTCTCTGGTGGTACCACCATTGTTCTTCCTCAGAGCTAGAAGTGGCTTGCAAGACCTTCAGGTGGAAACATTGCCAAGCTCGCAGCTGGCAGCAGCCCCAGGCTGGGGCCTCAGGCCTAGCAGGTCAGTGAGCTGTCTGGGAAAATAATTCACTGAATTATCAGTGATTGATACACACTGAAGAGGGCCCTGGGCTTGATTGAAGCTTCACGTGCACATGTACGCCTATATAGGCACTGCCTGCCAGTGGCAGGCCGCACACTTGCGGCAAGTTGCATGGCATGCTGGTGGCCACCATATAACGGCATGCATGCCACGGCATGGCAGCTGTCTCATATCATGCAGCTAGCTGCAGTAACCAGCTGCAGCATTAACACCCAGTTGCAACATTGCTTCAAGGAGCCTGGCACAACGCCCTCTCATCAGTCATGGCTGCCTGACTCTTCTGGGGACCACCCTGTGACCTGATGCCATGAAAGTTTCATATGATGCATCTGGACTGTGCCGCACAGCTGCTGTGCAGCAGCAGCCGGTCGCCACCCACAGCAGTACCCAGTGCCAGCCTGGCCCCGATTGGGTTCAACTCATGAGGTAATTCTGAATTGAGTTGATCGTTGAGGCAAGTTGCCTTGGCATACCACTGGTAAATTATTGCTTTGTTCGGAACAGAATTGCCACGTATTACGATGTCAAACCTATTCTGCGTATGCTGACTCATCATCCCGGTAGCTGTCACTTATCAGCTCCTCCTCCACCTCCTCATCCTGCTCCTGCTGCTCCCGCCGCTGCTGCCTTCGCCGCTTGATCCAGCCAAACAGTGCTGACACAGCAAAAGCTACAAGTGCACCAGCAGCTGCTGCTGGTGCTGCTATGCTGATGGTGCTTCGCTGCTTGGGTTCTGCTGGCTGGCGGCTCATGACCTCCTTGCCAAAGTCCTGCCATGCCTGCAAATGTACAGAAAAGAACCCTTCTGTCATATGATCGGAATTCCCTTGGCCTTGTGTTTCCCCTTTTACTGCTGTGATATGATCAGAATGGCCTGAGGATGCAGCAGGTGCTTTGTGTGCCCTAGGCTCCTCAAACAGAAACATCACATTGTGCAAAGAGTACCAGTATCATTTGCTGTCCAGGAGAACAAATAATGGTTGCTGTTGCGCATATGAAGATGCACACACGCTAGCAAGCATGCACATCAATTTTGGTGATAACAGCAAGCAATGGACATAGTCGACTGAGCATCATCTCTGGTTGTCGCGAACAACTTGTTCACAATGACGCAGAAACAGCAGTGCTGGTGCTGGTGTAAGGTTGTTTTCAGACAGTTGTAAAAATATGATAAACAGCTTGTGTGCTGACTTACCTGATCAGGGCTGCGAGTGTCAACCCCAATCTCCTCCAGCACCTCATTCATTTCAGGGAGATACACCTGGGCAGCAGCAGCAGCACTGATGGTTTTTTAGTTCTGAGCATCAGATTGCACTGAACATTGACAGTGTGTAATGGTGACACACTGCTGCTGATCACAGACAGCCCGTTGCTGATTGCTAATCCGACAGAGGAGGAACAACAGCTCTTCAGCCAACCCAATATTTCATTCAAAGGTTCAATGGGGTTTAGCTTGTCAGTTGCTACAAACCTGTTTGAACAGTTGTTCTGCTTCTGCATCTACTGCTGCTTGCTGCTCAGGCGTCAAGTCTGCCTGTAGAGCTGCTCGAGCTGCTTCAGGGTCTGCTGTGGCTGGATCTAAACCCTGGAGCTGCAGCATTTTATACCCTAGAGGCCTTAGGACGCGGCGGACAACCCTGTTGGTTTGCTGCATGATTGCGTCTGCAGGAATGAGAAAGGGCACAAGGCAGAGGTAATCTTGCTGCTTGTTTGTGCTGCTTGTGTAGGCAGAACCATTTGATGCAGGCCTTCAGAGGTCTGCTGGAAAAATAAGGCTATCAGCAAACGCCATCTGGACAATGCAATGGGTTTGCAGCACCTGGCACTTGAGCATTGCTTGATGTAGGACACTATGTGCTTGAAAACTTTTAATAGACATATGCTGTACAGCAACCTGAGTGGTCTGATGGCAGGACGAGGCCCGAGCTGGCTGCTGCTGCAGGTATAGAACGTACAGATGGCAGTATGTTTGATCCAAGCAGTAGTACAGCACAGAAAGCTGATGTTCACTATAAGCAGCGCAGGGTTGTTTCCCATATTCATACCTTTCTCAGCTTGCGACATCAGCACCATCTTATTCAAGCCTTCAGCGAGTTCTGGATCCAGAGAGCCACCTTCTTGGTCCCTGATGGATCCAATGTATTGATATGCGCATTCATCAAGAAGTTGTTCTCGCTGTGGCGAGTCTAGATCGCCACCTAACACCTCGTCTATCACTGCATCTACTGCTGCATGGCTGGTGTTGGCCTGCTGGTCTGCCATATGAGCTATTGCACTGCAGTGATGTATTGGTCAGTGTTTGAGCTTGTAAATATGGCAGTAAACCGGGTGAATGTGCAACTAAGCCGCTGAAGCCGACAAAGATCCCAAGTTATTTATTTGCTGCTGTTTGCGAATGAGTCGACTTGCTTCTGGTGATGTGTGACACCTTTTTGTCGCCGGTTATCGTAAGAAAGGTCAACATAGTTATGTGTCACAACAGCCTGGTGACTTGGCGGTACCGGGTTGTCAGATGGATACATGTCGTGCACCTCTACCTGGCTGAGTTCGCACATTAGACAAACGGATCATTGGCCTTGATAGTCATCCACTTAAGCTGTTCAGACACTGCCAGGTCGTGAAGCAGCAGCAGTCGGGCTGAGCACTTCAAACTGCGATATCAAAATACACTCTCAAAGCGAGTGCATCCCCGCCTTGCTCCTGTACATTAAGATCAACAAAGTTCAATAGCAAGAGTTGCCAGAGACATCAACGGTTGCAGCTAGCAGTGGCAATCTGGGCAGCTGCTGCCTTGTGCTGGCAGTGCAGCTGCCCTGCTGATAAGTTATGCCTCAGCTGTTACAAGCTCGCAACGCCCCTGTGCACCTCGTCCTCGGCAAAGATCGCATCAAGACGCTGAAGTCTGGGCACCCATGGGTGTATGCTGAGTCTTTGTCAACACTGCCCAAGGCCCCTGCTGGCTCTTTAGCCCTGGTCAAAACAAAGGATGGAGATATAATAGCGAAGGTATGCGGATGCACCAGTATCAATATGCCGTCGCAAAGCAGCTGTGCATCCATCCTCGACAGCATTTATAATCCGCTTTGCAACGGGATTATTTGTTGCACATTGGATGGTGTCCAGCTATAAATTTGATCACACATGTCAGCCTTCCATGGCTATAGCAGAATGACTGGAGCAACTCCCAAAGCAATCAGTTGACGTGGTATGTCCTAGTACACGACATTACTGCACTCATCTGCTTGCAGGGGCTATATGACCACAAGTCCCAAATCCCCTTCAGAGCTCTGGCAGTCAAGGAGCGGCGGCTAGATGACGCTCTCATTGAGGCAAGGCTGCAAAGAGCCCTTGCACTGCGGCAACGGCTGTTTTACAACCAAGACACAACAGGTAAGACTCGTGATAAGTTGATATCGCAGCGGCAGCCAGCTCCCAGCTGGTGCAAAGAGGGTTGTGCTTTCAGGCTGTTGACTGGGAAGCTACGTGGTACAATTACAGAGCTGGCACTTTTCACTGTGCTCAAGAATAATCTCTGGGGGAAAAAACTCCAAAAAAGCTGCACATGATGAGCTTGCAAGACTCCTTCAACCAGCTGACAGTGGCTGCAACTGGACTCCATGCAGGGTACCGACTCCTCAATGGTGAAGGTGACCTGCTGCCTGGCCTTGTGTGTGATGTATATGACGGCAGTGCAGTCATCAAGCTGGATGGTGATGGGCCTTCGGGGTTTTATGATGTCCAGGGGATAGCTGCTTGGCTGCAGCAGCATTTGAAGCTGAAATCAGTATACCTCAAAAACAGGTGCGCACAATACGCCTAAGCATATCGGGTACCATGAATAATGAATGCATAGCAAATGGTAGCCTGAAGGCAGTTCGGCATACTGTGCGCCAAGCATTTTGCAGCAGTGGTGCTGCTGCACTGCCGCAGTACAGTTGCAGTCCGCTGATTGCACAGTTTTCACATTGGCGTGTTGCTACCATTCCAAAACTTATATCAGATAATGAACAGCACTGGCAGTCTGTGGTGAAATATCTCCAGTATGGTTGATGCATCTTGGCCAAGCTGTATGACATGGGCGGCGCTGCTACCACTCCAGAACTTTTGACTTGAAACCTGGGCTCTGCTGCTGCCTGAGGATCACTGGCAGGAGCACCGCTACAGCTGCTTGCCCCTTCATTCAAAACTCTAATCAACACCTCTCATAAGAGTGACCATGCAACGTGCCTTGCACCAACAAACAGGTCACGCATAACTATGCAAACTTGGATGCTTCTGGTCGCAGCACAGCAAATGGTGGTTTTGCGCACTGCGCCTGGAATGTTCATGCAGGTCAGGTTCTGACAGCCGTGGCAGCGCCATACTTGGTCCATCACCCAGCAATCCTGTGCAGTTCACTGAGAATGGTGTCAGATTTGCCGCTGATTTGGTCCAAGGGCAGAAGACAGGATTCTTCCTGGACCAGAGGGACAACAGGAAGAGAATGCAGGTGTGGCTGAGTTTGTTATCTCATTGATTATCTAGATATATATAAATGAGGAATTTTATATATATAAATGAGGAGTAGAAATGAGGAACATGCTTCATGTATGCAAGCACCTGTCACCACTAGCCCGCGGTTGCAGCCACTGGTGGCTGCCGGTCAATGTTATCAGATCATCACTGAGTGCCTGGCTCTGCCAGAAGTCAGCAGGCAGCTGAGTGCTCATGGCATGGCAGCAGCAGAGAGATGTCAGCATTACAATACACCAGTACATCGTGAGGGGCTTGCACCCTTCCTGGTCCTAGGCCAGCCGAGCCTCGCTACTTTCTTAAGCATACCGTCAGCATGCACCAACACACTCTGTTCTGCTGGTCCAGGTTTAGACCATCTGACAGCACCTGCCTTGTGCCCTATCATGCTGCCATCCAGACATTCCACCGAGGCAGCAGGGTCCTGAACCTGTTTGGTTACACCGGTGGGTTCAGCGTGTACGCTGGTTTAGCAGGCGCGACGCATGTAACAACAGTAGATGTCGCCGATGCAGCACTAAAAGCAGCGGACGCCAACTGGCAGCTGAATGACCTCGATCCAAAACAGCATGAGGGTGTAGCGATGGATGCCTTTGACTTTTTAGACAGAGCTGCAGCAGCAAAGGAGCAGTGGGATGTGGTGATATGTGATCCGCCATCATTTGCCCCAAACAAGGCGTCTGTTGCCAAGGCGCAGGCGAGCTATGAGAAGCTGTTCCAGAAGTCAGCAGCTGTTACTGCCAGGTGGGCCGCCTGTTGGGGTGAAGGCTGCTGTGCTTCAGACTGATCAGAATACTACACTAGGATCACACTACTGACAGTAGTTAATACAATAAGTGGCAGATCCTCGCAATTGCTGAGAGCTATCAAATTGTAGTATTCAGTTTCTCATGACGATGTATGCAGCATACTGCCATGACAGCTGGCCCTAGGGATGTTACTGGGGTAGATGCCATGTACCGGGTAGAGCAGCAGCGCAAGCGAGCAGTGCCAGCACCTGGTGCCATGACAACATATGCGCCCGGTCGGTCTCCTGCCAGTCAGCAGTCCACAGAATCACAAACGCCCTGCTTGCCTTGGTCAGAAAGCCGCATCTGGCCTTTTCTTTGCCACAGACTGAGACTTGACACTATGCTGTTGTTGCTGCAGTGGCGGTGTGCTTTCTCTGGCGTCATGCAGCAGTCACATCACGTTTCCCATGTTTCACCAGATATGTGAAGCTGCTGTTGGAAAAGCTAGGAGGACAGCGACAGTTGTTGGTGTTCATGGACAACCTGCTGACCACCCGTACCCAGCTGCATGCCCGGAATTACGATACTTGAAGTTCATCACGCACATTCTGGATTGATCGCTCGATAGTATTGGTTGGCGGAGTGATGGCGGGACGATAGCCAGGACTGATGCAAAGGGGCTCCTGATGGCACCTGGAGGGGGCCACCAGCTGCATGAGCTGTGTAGTGCAAAGTTTCGTACTGCTGACGCAGGTTGCTTGATCTGCTGCGTTTGGAACGGCGATTGATGTGAAGGCGCCTGCCATGTTCTGTATGGTATGCATGACCATGCATGGGTTTGGGTGTGCAGTGGGTGCGCCAGCAAATTGACCGGTTGCTGCACTGCATATACAAATCATGTATGCAAAAGCCAGTCTTGTTATAGCTCCTTTTTCTCTGTCAGTGTTGATTTAAAGGTGTGTCCGGGAGGTCTAGTGATAGGTGACCCCGGGTCGTAAGAGTGCCTGGACGTCTGTATACCAATCTATAACGTTGTCTATGTGCCTCACTGGCTGAGCAGTGGTTGGGAAACCTCGCTGGGGCCGTTTCTTTGTCGTGAGGGAGCACTTCTCAAATACGGCTGCTTATGTTTACCTCTGTTGTTAACAAATGAGGCACTGGCGTTGATAGCGGAGCTGGAGCTCGATGGGCTGGAGACGCGCTTGCTGCGCACTTGCGATCGCCTGCCTAGGTGAGCATCGCTGGCTTCGAAGGAGCGAATTATTACTATCTGCTAATAAGCATGCCCTTGCTGAGTCTCACTGCCGTCGGATGCTTGTGGACGCTGGCATCGTTGCCTAGCCAGCAAGCCACGGATGATTGCATATGTTCTCAGCTTCTGCTTTGATTGTGTTATTGTTGCATGTGATTGTCTGCTGCGTGTTGTGAGCAGTGAGCTGCGATGTCTGTATTCCTGACACTGTAATCAACAGCAACTGCTGCTGTGTGAGATACCACAGTGATACCATCACCTCAGAAAACCGCTGCAGCATCAATTTATACCTACATACCTACAGCCTTTGAATACTGTTTCAATATGTACATGCCCACACCTTGCCGCTTTGTTGCGTGTAGTTTGCCAAGCAGCAGATGCAGCGTGCCCTGCACTGTCAGTTAACTTCTTCCCAGCAGGTACAACAAACGTGCCAACAGGATGGGCAAAGGCAGCACAAGCTGCAGCAGGAAACGAAGATATGAGCTCATTGAACACAATCACACTTACAGCAAAGCCAACGCCAAAACTGTTTGTACAGCCAGTGCATCCACTTTTCAGCAAGCGAACATGTGTCCCCCAGGACTGCTTCCCAAGCAAGGCTGCTGGTCGCAGGCGATTAGCGGCGCAAATCAACAACGCATCTGCAGTACTAACATCAGCAGTCAGGCTCCTGGTAGATTACAGCCAAAGTGACAGATCAGAAGCAATAGCCAGCCTAGGCTTTACAGGGGATTCTAGTAGCCGGCAGCTCCTGGCAACATGCCTCACCACTGTAGCAGTACCTGCAGCATACGACATACAGTACAACATAGATGGCGGCGTCAACAAAAAAGCAGCGCTGCCCAAAGATTCACCACCGTATGTCAGCCTGACGACACTGGACACTCTGGCACTGGTAAGTAGCTATGGCCACCTGCTACCAGCTGATCGCTGATGGGGCTCATGGCCAAGAATGTCAATGTCTGTAGCATGGGCTTCACTAACAGAAAGTCACAGCCAGCACCAAGCAAAACTGTTCCAGCAGATGGCAGAAGATCGAAACAAACATTCTGGTGTTCAGCAGTTCATACAAGTCGCCTTATTAAGAATGCTTGCACACTCTTCAAGTCTGTTCAGCAGGTAGCAGTGATCATACAGCCTGCTGAGGGTCCCTGAATGCGGTCTGAGCAACAAGATCTCATATATATATCTCTGGCATTTGACACATGACACACGGACACAAACGTAATTGCAGATTAGGATTGAGCCCACCGGCTCTAGTTTGCTTGCCGTGTGTTGCTGTTGCTCAGCTTTCAGGAAGCCTAGACCGGTCATGTTCATTGCTGGGTCATCTGCAGGGCAAACACACGTTAAACATCATGGTCACAATGCTCAGGGGAACAGGGGAAGTGAACAGCGTAGCTACTCTACAGCCGCCAGCAGACCAGCAGTTCACTGCAAAAGTTGTCTTCACCTTGGTGGACAAGCTGCCAGCCAGCAGTGGCATGGCAGCAGCAGCAGATGCTGCCACTGCTGACGAGCCAGCAGTGCCAGGGGACACAGCAGACGCGCCTGCTGCTGCAGCAGCAGCAGCAGCAAGCAGCCCTGCTAAGGCCAGCAAGAACGCCACAGAGGCTCTGGCAGATAATCCTCAACCAGATCCTGCAATTGATGCCACTGTAACCCAGCAAGCGGTGAAGTACTACTGTATGCGGCAGTACAACGTCGCAGGGAAGATCATGAAGCAGGTTGAGGTACCCGTGGGGGATGACGGCGTCATGGCGTGCGGTGTCGAGTGCAATTCAGAAGGGACAGCTTGTGGCGGCTTTGGCCTCACAGGGAAAAAGTGTTTCCTCATCAAGCAATTTGATACCAGTACCTCCAAAGCTGATGCTGCTATGGATGCGCTCTGTATGAAAAGTCCAAATGATTGGGTGGATTTTGGAACCCGGAATGGTGAGTGGTGGGTGTATGGGATGTCTTTTATAAACATCTGGATGTGTAAAAGAGACGGGCTTATTGGTTGGTCTATGTGCTGGTTGACCCTGCCACTCTTGAAAGCGATCTGCGTACCCTCAATGGCCTCCTTGGGGGTCTTGAAGCCTAGACCCACATTCTTGTACCAGCGCTGTCCACCCTTGCCAGGATCTTCGTTGTGGGCTTCTTGAAC